>VKHH01005871.1:0-57860 GCA_015144975.1 Epipyxis sp. PR26KG | reverse complement strand
AAGGATAAATAGATTGGTATAGTTATATTTATTTAATTTAAGGGGGTTCCAATTTAAGGGGTCATTATAAACAAAACTTCTACTATAGCATCATTTTCAGTGGCAGGGGGGTTATGTTCTGCAATAGTTAGCAGATCGTCTCATGATTGAATTGTCTTTCAAATTATAATAAATAATCTTGTATTATTCCATTATCAAAAATTATTATTATTATTATTCCATTATCTTGTATTAAATTATTATCAATACATTAAGATTTTTTCATTTAACTTCAGATTGATATCTATTATACATAAAAGCTAATTTATTTTCCGTTTTTAATGCAAAATAAATTTCCATAGCAAATGTAGAATAAGTATTTCCATAAAATGCAATTGAATTCATTGCTAATAAATAATCAACCATTGCCATGGAATTTGGATTCGATATGAAAGAACCATTTGTTGAATGATCAGTTTTTGGACTCCAAAAAAATTCTTTCCGAATGCAAGTAAATAATATACATGATGAAAAATTATTTGTTGTGAAACATTCTGTTGGACATTGTTTTGCACATAACTTTGGCAATGATTTAAAATTAATATCATCCACTTCACCATTAATAATTAGAACTAAACTATTATTAATATTTTTATTATGAATTTTTTGTAATGTTATACTGGAATAATGGCTATTAATAAGATTTGAATACATCACTTGGTCAGTCTCATAGCAAGCGCGTGGGGCTGGATCATTTAAAAATCCTGATCGTTTCCAAATTTTACAAGCATCAAAAAAATCTTTCTCAATTCTCGCATGTATACAATAATAGGAATTTGAATTATACTTCAGCATCATATTTGATTCAATTTGAGATTGGATACTGGTAAATTTACTATCTATTTCCATAATAGATCGTAAGGCGTGTACTATTGGTAATGATGAAAAGAAAGCAAAATTTTTAATATTAGTTTTTGATGAAATGTGATTTCCAATTCCATAAAATGATATATCAGAATTAGGGCAAGCAATACCATAGTTATTAATCCACGTATCTATTAGCTTCAGAGATGGAGAACGACATTCATCAAATGATGAACATTGTAGTTGAGTCAAGCATGGATTGAGATACCTCATCGGAAATTTCGTGACATAATGAAACTTATTTTTCAATTCAGGAATCCTGTTTAATTTATTCATATTTATATTGAAGAAATACTTGAATGGGACCGTTATCCCATCGGCGTAGTCATTATAACCCATTTTCCAATTAGGTAAAACGAGTGTCAAATTCTTTTCAATACAATACATTGCGGCTATATAGAAAGTCAGTTTTTGATTAGTTAATCCAGAATATACAGCTGGAATTAAATATGGAGGGTGAGTGGCATGCTGTTGATTTTCACCATTATGACGAGCAATTAAGGTTGCTAAATATATTATTAATAAATGTACACCAATTTTTCCCATCTTATATTTTTTATAAAATAATTAAGTTTATTCAGTAAGTAGTAATTCCATTTAATAACGAATGAAAGTTTAACTTTGTACCGGTAACATCATTCATTACCTTATAACTTATAATAAATGAATGAATGAATAAATGAATGAGCAAATCATGTCAATTAATAAACTAAAAGGAGCCCTCACTCTTAAGCTCTAATGAATGAATAGCTTATTAATAATAAGTTATCCAGGTTATCCGTGATTCCTGAATTCATCATTCATTCATCATTCATTCATTCATTCATTCATTCTTTTTTATTTATTATCGAGGAAGAAACCATAGAGCTTTAGAGAGCTCTCTGTTGTGTTCTAAAGCTTGTTCCTCTTGTTTAGTTTAATTGATATGATTTGCTCATTAATTTATTAATGGATGCATTCATTCATTCATTCATTCATTATTTTTTGAAAGAAGACTCGAATTTGTGTTTTGTAATGTTCCTTTATAAAGAAAGCTTTTCTTATTATTGTAGTAAAGCTTTATAATGTCTCTCATAAGAAGGCTGTTTTACTTGACATGATTTGTCCATTAATACATTAATTCATTTAATAAGTTACCAAATTTGAGATTTTAGACTTTTTTAATTCATATCACCTTGAACCTATTTACATTTGTTGATACCATGACGTAATTTCTCTCTCTCAAAAATCTATACCTTGATTTTCATCGTAAACAGTCCTTGGATTCCACTCAAAACAATACCGATACCCAAAAAAATCCAATGCATCAACAGTGTTGAGCATCGATATAAATTCAAATGGATCAAAGGGCTCAAGTTCCCGTCACTAGTAAGAAATATCGAGAAGAGTTTAAAACAGAAGAAATATACGATGAAGACTTCAAATATCATCCAGATTGGCACGACCGTCGCCCATATAATCCTCAAGGTACATCCACTTTCTCTATCATTCATTTATCAACTCATTTAATTTTATTTATTTTCCCTTGAAATAATTTTATTCACGTTGTTTCATAGGAACAAATGCTTCTGGTGGTAAGAGTTGAATCAATTGAGTTATATATATAGTAATATTCAATTGGCTTGGAAAGCCCTCGAAGGGGCTTGGAAAGGATCAATAGATTGGTATAGTTATATTTATTTAATTTAAGGGGGTTTCAATTTAAGGGGTCATTATAAACAAAACATCTATTATTATATCATATACAGTGGCAGGGGGAAATACTAAATTGGATGTTTCATGATCTCTTTCAATACCACTCTGACCCAGAATAGATGGCGGCGGAAACCAAAAAATGAATAATTATCGGAAACGGTTAGTTAGGGTCACTTTGAAAACGTCATAATCTGTGTATAATGATATAAAAGATTGTATATCAAACAATGATAGCGATTTATTCAATGCGCTACTTGATATCATCATTTTGCTGAACATTCATTTTTATGATTTTATGAAATATTCGAAGTTCATTAACACAGATTACAATCAAATTAGCATATGATGATGTCTAATTTTTTTTATTAATTATAATCTAATAATGCCAAACTGAAATAAATTATCATCTATCCACATTTACTTCATTGTTTCCTCCTCATTATTATTCTTTCACTCAAATTTGAAAGAATGTGTTTTATTAGCAGCATGAATGAGTTAACAACTTTTGTAATTCATATCGTATTGAGCTTTAGCCAGTTTAAATACATTATATTAGTCCCAAATATGATATCCATAATGTTTGAACACTTGTTGTGGAAATGTTTATCAAGAGATCGGGCATTCCCAAAACTTAGTTTTTTTTTGAAAGACATTTGATGAAAAATTCTCAAATAACATTCAAAAAACAATAACAATTTGAAAAAAATCATTGAAATGTTCTTTGGATGCTTGCAAATACACTGTATACAATATTTAGGTGTATCTCTAAGAATTGCGAGAGAATTCATTATTTCAATTTTAGATGATTTTTCGCTAAAAAAAAGTGTTAGCCATTTTTAGTTTTAAACATTGACAGATCTCATCGAAAAATCATCTAAAATTAAATTCCTTTGAAATTGATACTCAAGTTGCCATTGTGGTTTTTGACAAAAAAAAAAGTGCGCCGCCATCTATTCTGGGTCGGAGTAGTATATCAAAGTGTATCTAAACACTATATGTGTATATTTCTATATCAAGCACCTTCAGAAAAGGTTTATTTTACGTTTTTCAGCTTTTCTCAACTCAGAGGACAAGTCCTATAGAAGCAAAGAGTCCACATAGCCTCACATTTAAGGACAAGTCCTATAGAAGCAAAGAGTCCACATAGCCTCACAAAGTTGATATGATTTGCTCAGTTAGTTCTTAATTCATTTTTGTGGTAAAAACTACTAAAAATTTTACCGACTGTAATAGCGTGTGAAAAAAGAAGAGGTTTTGCTGTTTTGCAGCTCATTCCTCTTATTTGCTCAGTTAATTCATTCGTTAGCATGGGTATAACAGTAAATACCATTGACACGTATTTCTACAGACATACATGAAGAAAAATCATAAGAAAAAAACTTCTTCAGATCCTGGGATTAAGCAACGAATAAAATATTTTTATATTTATGTATAACTTTAACTTCTACTAACAGTTTGCATGAAATCATGCAAAGTTTGTTGTTGTTGGGTGTCTTATTCAAAGTTATGTTATTTTTTCATCCAAACATAAGGTGAGTGATTCAGTTCACTTAATATTAATTGAATAAATTAAAATAGAACATTAAGTTATGTCATACAAATGTCGTTCAGCAACTTATATTTCATCGAACATACCGGGTATGCCCTTCCAGTATAATATATAATCAATCAAATGTAGAACGCTTTAAAGTTTCCAATTAAACATAGTAATTAGGACTAAATATGAAATTTTAATTCACCTTGATTATTACATGATTTGGTTTTATAAGATAAAAAGCTTGAGAAGTTGATATAAGAATTGGTTTTGCACAATATGATGAATATAAAATTGCATGATGTCAAAATAGTCCAATCTATGATATTATAGGTCAATGTATGATGTATCATATATACCAGTATGAATGCGACGAAATCGGATATACAAATATCTAAATATTGGGGTAATGGTTACAACCGAAAAAAATAAAATAATCAATATTAGAGAAATATACATTTGATAATTAAGGTTGCGGTTGATATGGATGAACTATTCTATTCCAGTTCGAATTTTAATTTGATTGAATACTTGATTACTCTTTCAATCTTTCAATCAATATCTTACGAAGAAAACTGTGTTCCTTTGCTTTTCATATGTTGAATTAATTCGTGCATAAAATCCACTTTACTTGCTTAGTTAATGGGGCGAAGAATAAATTTGTTGAAATTCTTCATTCCTACTATGATATAATGTATTAGGGTATTATGTATTATGTATTATGGTGTATGTGTTAAAGTTGTAAATAATTTAAAATTACAGTTGTTGTATTTTAGTGTGTGTCAAAATTCAAAATTTATTAATATACTTTTGTACAATAGATCATGGTAAATTTCTAGTAAACTTGATCAGATTAACCAATTGAAAATAAAATTTATGTGCCAAACTGCCAAACCCACCAGAAATTTTGTGGAAGCAAATAACAAAAATAATAATAACCCACGACGATAAATAACAAAAATATAACAATAATAAGATGTTACTGTATATATATTAAGAATAATATCCACAATATTAGGATAGCATCAACCCTTACCGCATATAATTCAATTTGTTGTGACTCAATCTTATTACCTTATTATTTTATTACGATATGAGTGATTCAATTCCTCTTCAACAAGCAAATAAATTTGTTCCTGACCGAGGAAATTATAAAGGATACTATAAATTCCGTTCCAATATGAACGATCGAATCAAACTGTTTAGAATGGAATGGTTTGAAGGAAAAATTTGTTTAGATATGGGATGTAATGAAGGATTGGTGACTATTGAAATAGCCAAAATGATGAATCCAGAATATATTGTTGGAATTGATTGTGATAAAATTCTGATAGAATCTGCGGATAGCAAATTGAAAAGATTTAAGTATGACGAAATGTTGCAAAGCAAAGATGTATTGGAAAATCAATCAAGTGCTCCAAAAAAAGTTTTGCAAAATACTCTGAAACTTATTCCTCGATGTTTGACCAATCCAACAAAAACTGGTGAGTCTTCTAGAGACTCAACACATGGAAATCATCAGCAAACCGATAAAAGTAATGTTGTAACTATAAAACCTAAAGCAGAAGTAATCAAGAAATTTCCTCATAATATTAAATTTGTAAAGAAAAATCTCAATGATTTAACCTCTTCAACGAAATATGACACAATATTATGCTTAAGTGTTATTAAATGGGTACATTTAAACGAAGGCGACGATGGGTTATTAAGATTTTTTAAATTGCTACAAACATTAATAAAACCCAATGGAATTATTATTCTGGAATTTCAACCATGGAAATCATATCAAAATAATAAAAATGTCAGTCCAGCAATTAATCAAATGTTTTTAACTTTACAAATACGACCAGATGATTTCCAATTCATATTAACGGAAGAATTTGGATTCATTCTTGAAAATAATTTAGGGCCTCGTGTAGAGGACGCAAAAGGATTTCATAGACCAATATTTATTTTACGTAAACCGGTTGCAACAAATACTGACAAATCAATTACAATTGATTTGAAATCAATATTAATCAAATTAACATTGATTCGAGACCAGCAATCAAATGAGTTAGCTTTGTCAGAAAATATCTTATGCAATAATATTAATAATATTACTCAATATTCAAATGACTATGCAATTAATAATAATCGAAAAAAGAAGTTTTCTCGTGACCAAACCGCGACTGCAGTGAGCCTTAATTCAAATTTTCGATCTAAAAAATCACGTCGTGATATTTAAGTTTAAGTATAATCTTTCTCTAATTTTTATTAATACAGAGCTTTAATCAAATAAATTTTAACTAAATCATTTTTCGAGTTTTCAAATAGTAGAACATAACTACATATTAATACGAACCGACGATTTGAATAATATAATAAATAATAAATCATAATTCTTCAACAATAATGCTTTTCAATACTTTTAAATTAAATTCCGGTGTGACTTTAACTCCACTGGAAAAAGACTTCGCCCAACCAATAACAATTCCAATAAATTCGTTCTGATCAGTAGATTTTATGATAATAGCTGCACCATTTTTATTGGTTCGATTTTTGTTAATGCAACGACCATCAACGAATGATTGGTTACCATGAACTTCAATAACCATTTGAAATGATTTTGGTTCCAACTCGATTTTAAGTTCATCTCTATCTTGTACTTCATCTCCATTGTTCAATAATTGTCCATTGCAAAAGACTTTAACGACACGCTCTGAATCGATATCTACAGTTTTACCCATTATTATAGTACCAACTTCTAACGATCTGTCACAATAATCACTTGTTAAATAGGACGAAAAGCTATTAATGATCAGGAAGTTGGTGAAAGCTAAAAATATTATAAACTTAATCCAATTCATTCTGATAGTCTGAATATCATTCTAAAGTGTAAATAAATTACCAATAAAAATAGTTAAATTAACAGTTAAAAATAAATATCAACTGTCAAATATTTAATAATCTTATTCAAGGGGAAACGAATCAATAAACTTTTTAAACGAATAAAAATATATTATCATGTTAGCTTTAATTAAGGTTTCCAAGAATTCTGTTATTAATTTGCAGATGTTTCACCTTGAAATAATAATTTAATATATTCTGGTCAGTTTACAAACGTACTGTAATATAAGTTATATTGTTATAAGGTTACAGTGTTACAGTATACAGTATACATTACATGATTAACCTTGAAATAGTTAAACATGTAGGTCAAATAACAAATACAGTAACAAGTGCGATTTTGCTACTGTAAAATGAAAAAATTTCCTAAATTTGCTGAAGTTACAGGTATTCAATTATTATTATAGCAAGAATACCTGGAATACAAAATACCAAATACCAGGAATACGGTACTACAACACCCCTACACCCTACACCCTCTAATAATAATAACAGCCGTTTTTAACGTTGGCAAAAACCTAATAACTACCTGAAAAAAATAATAAATAAAAATGACAACTTTTTAAATAAAAATACTCCCCTTTTCTCAGCGCCGCATTTTTTGTTTGAAAGAAGACTCGAATTGTTTTGTAATTTTCCTTTTAAAGAGATTCCTATAGTTGGTATAATATACCGGTCGATTTTTTGGCCCATAGCAAGTTAACACGACGGGTAATACTGTAAGCGGTAAAAACGTCTTTACGAGTAGATATAGTAATAAAGATATAGTAATAAATCCTACTCATAGTTGTTAATGCGAAATCATGATATTTGTTATCGATTATTACTGTAGGACTAATTAAAGCAGTTCAGCAAGATCAATATTATTTCGACATTTTCTGCTTATAATGTCTTTTTTCGAATTGTTAGAGCAAATTTTGCCACGCTTTATCCGCTTAAATCAGGGATTAGACAAGAATTTGGAATTACAACATCATGATGACCAATTTTGCTATATTAAATGGCTCCCGGGATTTATTTGTATACCAGGAACTATTCCGTTAAGAGATTTTCAAGAAACAAATTCATTACATTGTGCCTTTCCAATGAATGCTGCTTCTGCGATATGTGCAAATTTATTATTATCTAGCAATGATTCGCAGGATATATTACAGCTCCTGGATTTGTGTTGTTGTCCAGGTGCTAAATTCCAAATGATTGGAGATTTACTGAATGATAGTTCTTTAATGGTTGGAGTAGATATATCATCGAATAGAATAGATTTATTTAAATCACTTATGAAAAAGACTCTATATCATCGAATGAACCGATTGATTTTGAACAATACTGATATTATTAATTATGACGGGAAAATAAATTGTGGTGTGAATATTAAAAGTGATTGTGTGACGCAAAACAAGTTATCTATCCCTCGACAATTGGTGTTTATGTGTGATGGAACTTTATTCAATACAAGTAGCAATGATGAAAAAGATATTCTAAAAATAGAATTGGGTACATTACGCTATGATTCAATTGTAGCGATAGAAGAAATTGGTTTCAACTTTAACAGATATAAATCAAATAAGAGTTCAAGAGCCAGAGAAAAAAAGAGATTGGACGAAATTCAGCAATCATTTTATGGTGGGAATGATGAAAAATATTCCACTAGTAATGATTGTTCAAAACCGATGAAAAAAAGACGGAATGAACAGCAAAGTCAATATGTTGAATTAAGTATTCCGAGTTATTTTGATCTGGTACTGGTAGACGCTGAATGTACTCATGATGCTTCTTATAGTCATATGAAGTTTATTAACAACAATAGTGAGATTGAGAACAATGATTCAACTAAATTATTCAAATCATTTAAGCCACATGCAAGTTTATCTTCTGAAGAAGATCGGGACAAGCTTTATAAACTACAATGTGACTTGATTAAAAATGGTTTCAAGCAGTTAAAGAATGGAGGGGTTTTGGTTTATTCAACCTGTTCACAAGAAGAATCTCAAAATGAAGATGTAATCCGTGCGTTACTGGAAAACGAACCGACTGCTTTGTTGATTGATATTGCTAATGAATTAACTCAAAATCATATCGAAAAGATTAATGATGATAATCATTCTTTTGATGGTAATAGAATTGAAGATATTTTATCTCTATCAAGTGAGGACCTTCATAATTTATTAAAAAAGTTATCTCAAACAGAAGTACAAGAACTATCAATCAAAGTATGCTCATGGTGTTCCAGTTTGTCTGCACCTATCTTTAGATTAGGCACTTTACCACAGACAATCAAATTGGGTTATTTTGGCGGACTCTCTGGTCATTTTATCGCGAAAATATATAAATCAACAGATTCTGTATATGATAAGGTTCTTTAAAGTTGACATCATCATCATATAAATAAATATTATATTAATAATTCAAATAGATTTTTTTGAGGATTTTGAGGTATTGAAACACAGTTGCAATAAAATTAACATGTAAAGCACCCATTGAAAGCTGAAAGACCAAATAGCTATTTGAAATAGTTTCAAGAAGATACATTCCATTTTAAAGCATAGTCTCCACCTAACTCCTTGTTTTTGCGTTCAGCCTCCTCCAAATCTTTTTGTTTCTTTTTCAATTTATCGCCACCTCCACCTTGCTGAAATTGCTTTGCTCTCAATTCTGCTGCTTCTGCCTATGAAAACGTAATAATTCGAATTAATTATTTTGAAAACATAGAAGAACCACCAAGTCATCGTACCTGTTTTTTTCTTCTTTCTTCAATTTCTTCAGCTGATAACTTCTTGCAAATTAAGAAGAAATGCAAATAAAGAAAATAAGAAAACATACGCATTAACGGTATTTATATAACCAAAATAAAACCTATGAGATAAAGTTGCTTGACATTATATCTGTATATCTGTATTACTTACCTCATGGTAATCATCTGTTGTATCTGCGCAACATATACCGCAGCACAGCGCTCCCATTCGCTTTTTCAATCAGTTATACAGTATATCCTAATCAGCAGTCAGTTATTGCTACGATGCGTGAACTTGGACTGTTGTGCGGTTGAATCGAGAAACAGTTCACTTAAAGACTTAGATACAGAGTCTTAAGCTATACTATATAGTGTATAAGTTTGTTATCTTGGTTCAATTGCTCAATTAAACCTTTTATATTTTTTACAGTAAAGGGTAAATAAAGGTTGATTATACAATTATAAAATATTTAATTTGTCTTGATGTGATTTATTTTGTTATTTTGATTTTCCAAGTGAATGAATGAATGAATGAATGAATGAATGACCAGTTCAAAGGAAAAAGCTAAAAAACATAACAAGGAGCCCTCTTAAGCTCGACGCCTTGCATGATCCAATTCTTTTATGAATGAATTAATAGAGCAAATCAAAACAGTTAAACTAAACAAGAGGAAAAAGCTAAAAAAAAACATAATAAGGAAAACTTAAGCTCGACGCCTTGCACCGCGATCAAAATTGAGCCTAGCCGATGTTCTTCAGATTATGTCTAGTAGTTGGATGTATAAGCTCTGCACTGCGACGTTGGATCGATTTGGCCAATGATACATTCAAAGTGACTGAGAATTGATTTCGAAAGTAGCTGAGTTAATGATATATTGATTGATGAATGAATGAATGTGCTGTAAAATAGATGTTTGCTATGCTTTTTTTCTTTTTTTGTCAAGATATAGTATTTTAAAAATATGTAGCACGTTTATTATCATTTTTATGTAAGCTCGACGCCTTGCACCGCGATCAAAATATGAAAAATTTGAGCCTAGCCGATGTTCTTCAGATTATGTCTAGTAGTTGGATGTATAAGCTCTGCACTGCGACGTTGGATCGATTTGGCCAATGATACATTCAAAGTGACTGAGAGTTGATTTCGAAAGTAGCTGAGTTAATGATATATTGATTGATGAATGAATGAATGAATGTGCTGTAAAATAGAGATGTTTCTATGCTTTTTTTCTTTTTTTTGTCAAGATATAGTTTTTTAAAAATATGTAGCACGTTTATTATCATTTTTATATATTAAATTTATAAAATCATTCTGTGTATTAACCCCTGCAGCGGGAAGTTTTACTCTATTTCTGATGATGTATTGCAAATTCATTTATAAATTTAATTGATTTGTGATATTTATATATAAAACTAATAATAAAAGTGCTACACTTTTAAAAAGTATCTTGAGAAGAATAACAAAACCAATTCTGGAAACACCACCATATCCAAAGAAAAACGTAAAAATAAATACCACATAAAAAAATAACAAGTTATAAAACGTGTAAAACGATTCTGAGCAAGTCTCTCCCCGCAGAAGGCACGTGACACAAGTAACATAATGAATGATGAATTGAATTATCGATATCAAAGTAATTCTAAACAAGAGGAATAAGCTGAAACACATAATAGAGAGTCATCTTCCTATGATGTAGCTTCTTCTGATGATCATTCAAAAACAAGATAAAAGGAACAGGAGAAGATAGTACGAAACAGCAACAGCAGTGGAAAATATATGGTGGTTTACTAATTAAAATATTCTATTAAAATTTCTTATAAATATGATTATCCAGGTTATCACATGTGTTTACAATACAGTATATCAAACTCAATACTAGATACAATCTTTGACGTTAAATACAAGCATTTTATATAAATTAGTCATACCACTGCAAAAGATTTTGATTCATCTTGATTTTGATTTACATTCTCATTGATCCTGCTATTTGTAACAGGAATGCAATTATACACTCCTTTCCCAGCAAGTTTATTTTTCTTACAAAAAAATCCATCACATTTTAAATTCATCCAACGGTTTTGATTGTTGATATCCATTTTCCCCCAACTTTTACCAGGTGCAACATTATAACTTCTCTTCAATAAAATACACTCTTTTCTATTCGATTCTTTCTCTACAAAATTGAAATTTGAAGCCATAGAATAATTATAGCGCTTTTTTGATGTATTATTTTCAACAACTTCGTTACCGCCCCAAAATTTGAATAAGAAACAACTTATTAAGAGAATCATAAAATGCGCAGCAAGTGTCTTCATTTTATTAGATGATATCCAATCGCTATTGTAATTGTCTTAATTTCTATTGTTTTTATTACTGTCAGAAGCTATCTGATACCAGGTGTAGCATTTATCTTCTTCAAATAATAATTTGCATAATTCAAATAAGTGAAAATACTGAATACCGATAGTTATATTTACATTCATCAAATGTGCAAATTAATTAGTGTATATATGGTATACCGTAGCAGTATTCGGGTCTTGTTCCAGGTTGGATGAATGCATCACCAAAATTATTAATTCAAATGGTATATCGTTTGATTGTACATAAAGCATATGATGTTACAAATTTCATGCAGTGTTGTATCAAAAAGCTATCCAAACATGCACATATACAAATATACAAATATTTACGTATAAGTATATAAAGCAATAAATTATTTCCAATTTCCAAGTTTATACTAGTTTATATTCTTCAGTTTTAAAGATCATGATACACCTGCTAATGTTTTGGATTTAAATTTAAATAGTATATATATCTCACACATAAATAAAATAACTTTTTGAAAACCTTCGAACATCCGTCTCTGAATGTGCTTTTTTAAGGGTCAATTTAAAACCCATTCACTCAAACATTTCAAATCACATATAAATGGCCGTCATATTAGGCGTCGATGCACTTATTCACTAATCATTCATTTATTCATACATACACTATATTCTATAAATAGTATTTCCCTTTTAACCCATAAGTGTGTTAAAGTGATGGCCCCTATAAGTGTGAGAATCTATCTAAAATCCAAATCACATTAGAAAGCAAAAAAAAATATTCATTAAAAATTTAAATAATTACTTTGAGAATAATTTTCTACCGGTAATCAATTAATTAATTCATATTCATTCATTCCCTGGGATCATTTTATTAGTAGCAAAATAAAAAGCTAATTAAATATGATTGATGAGAGCTCTAATAGCGAATATTTTGTTTTCTACTGTATCCAAACGTTTAGTTAAAATGAAATATTTACTTACAATACGGAATACGGAATTACATACAAAGATACAAAGATCAAAGTAAATGGTCTGACTGATCTGTTGTATAAACATCATCTTGCGTATGCGTACTATGATATTTGGAAGATTTGCACAGCAACTTTAAAACTCTTATATGGTGGGTACTGTAATACCAGTAGTATATACGTATTTACACAATTCTTTTGGTGTATTTTGGGCTTACTGTTCCATTACGTACGGTACTGCTGGTAACTATTTGTATATAGTGCATTGTTCTATATTTTCAACAATTTCAATATTCGGTGCAAACAATTTCAATCTTGTTTCATTAATTTAATCTGAATTAGTATTATGAGTTCCTACTTAGTCACAAATAATTCAAAACTGCCACTTCAAATTGTACATTCTGGAATATTTGTGAAGGAAGGGCGATTTTTTAAATCATGGCAAATTCGAAAGTTTGAATTAAAGTCAAACAAGACATTGGTATATTATGAATTGAGGAGTCTAAATATCTTTATTCAGAAAGGCTCAATAAATATAAGCGATATCGAGCTCTCTCAACCTTTATATTCAGTAAATATCACAAAAAACTTAAACGAAACTTCATTCTTTTATTTGAATATAAAATCACACGACGATAATCGTGAATTAAAAGTCTATTTTGAGACTAACTCAAACGCAAAATTATTTGTGGAGCATTTGGCTCAGCTTTGTCGATGCGAATCTGTTAAGGTATGATAAAATATCTTTTATTTAATCTCTTTGTAAAACACTATTATTTCAAATTTTCAGAGTTTCTATAATCGTTTGTGGCCAACTAAAATTTTACTTCCAATTTCGGTAGACACAATTTCAGCGATTAGAATTAACACAGGTTCAATAAAGCCAATGAATATCAATGATATTAGAAAAGAAGTTTTGTTAGGAAACTTTATGCTCCATAATGCAGAATCACAACTTCCTTCAAATATAAAGCAGAATCCTAGCAAATTTTGGCGTTCACCAAAATTTAAGCTCTTAGTATTTGTTTCTTCTACATTTACTGATACTCATCGAGAAAGAAATATAATATTAGAGAAGCTTTTCCCTTTACTACAGCAAAAAGGTAGACCGATTGGAATTGAAGTTACATTTGTTGATATGCGATTTGGTGTACGTGATGAAAACACATTAGATCATATGACATGGGTTGCTTGCTCGCGAGAATTAGAAAGATGTAGAGAAGAATCAACAGGTCTATTTTTTCTGTCACTTCAAGCAGACAAATATGGTTACATGCCATTGCCTAGAAGTATAAATAAGGAGATATTTGAAGAAAGAATCCATAATGAATCAAGTGAAATTAAAGAATTAGCATATGAATGGTATTTGCTGGATGAAAATGCATCCCCTGTAGAATATACATTAAAAAGTTTAGAAAAAATTAATGACAGTCGTTATTGGGATGTAGCACTACCAAATCTACGAGCAGTTTTATCTGGACTAATATTTGATAAAAGTTCTCCGTTATTGTTCATTGATCGAAGTGTCACTGAGTGGGAAGCGACTGCAGCACTCGTAGATGTTGATTCAATAAATCGTAGTTTATGGCTTCATAGACCGTTTGCTGGTGGTGTTACAATCCAACAGGATATGAAACAAGAATTTTTTGATTGTCATGATGGAATTAAATATGAAAAGTTTTTGAATTTGAAAAAGCTAATGAACGAACAGTTTTCACTCAGCACAAATCCAAATAATCGTATAATTACATATGATCAATTAACAATTGATTCATATTTTACTGAAGATGATCATTGGCAACAATACATCCGCTATTGGGAAAATAATACATATGATATTCTTTCACATGAGCTACAATCTGTAATTCTCTATCGTAAGGATTGGAATGAAAACGGATGTGGTGTTGGAATTGCAGGAAATCAATTAGAAGAAATGCTACATCACTCACAATTTGCTTATGAAAAATGTAGTAGTTTTGCTGGAAGAAATGATTTATTAGTCAAAGCGATGCAAATAATTAATGATAGTAATCGTTCAGACACTAATCTCAAATCGCAGCCGTTCAATGGAATTTCATTGTTTATCTCTGGATTTTCTGGTGTAGGAAAATCAGCACTGATGGCGAAATTGGCTTATTCACAATGGATGAATTCACATTATCTTAATCGACCTATTATCATAAGATTTTGTGGAACAAGTGCTGAAAGTACGTCCGGATTGTCATTACTACAGTCAATTTGCCAACAAATTTGCTACTTGTTAAAGATACCATCGTTTTCGTCTGATGAACTCAGCACTTACAAGAATGCTGTGAAAACATTTCATTCATTAGTTCACGACTATGCTGTTATAGTGTTGATTGATGGAATCGATCAACTAAATGATGATGATTTAGCACGTAGTCAGCTAACATTTCTAAGGGATATCTCATTACATCATGATTCTCGTATAATCATATCATCACTTCCAGATGAAAGAGATGAAATGTCCATTGGTTTCAAATATTATTTTGGGTGTGCGACTTTGTTATTAAATGCGAATGTACCAAATATTATTTTGAAAAATATTGATAATAAAATTGACCAAAGTTTCAATAGAAATACTTCAGAATCTCGTTTTATGATTGAAAAGCATCTTTGTAAGCTTGGCAGAAACTTATCAAATGAACAATGGGAATTAGTTTTGCAGAAAACTGCCAATGCTACTGCACTGCAGTTATTTCTTGCGGCACGTGTTGCGAGTGACTGGAAAAGTAGCGATAACATACATTCTATTGAGCTTGCAGATAGTCCACAAGGATTAATCAATCAAATATTGAACAAAGTTGAACGTGATTATGGTTTATTGTTAGCCCATTCAGCAATAGGCTTAATAACATTCTCCGTAAGTGGAATTCGAGACAATGAAATGGAAGATTTGTTGTCTACTGATGATAATATTTTAAATACTGTGTTTCAGTATTCCACACCTGGCATCAGACGGTTACCATCTCATGTTTGGTTGAGAATTCGTGGAGCTTTAAGTGGGCTGATCGTTGAAGGTAGTAACGGTTGTTTAGTTTGGCATCATCGACTGTTGAAAGAATGTGCTCAGACAAGATTCTCGAATGAAGAAAAGATTCATATGCATAATTTAATGGGACGATATTTTGGTGGTTTGTATGATAAACAAGAAGGTATTAAGCGTCGAATTTATGACCACCCCATCACTTTAACTTCAATGAAAGCATGGTTTCAGAGTTCAAAAATTAATATTCGTCGTTGCACCGAAGCTAGTTTTCATTTGATAGAAGCAGGGCTTTTTGATGAAGCGACTGAAGAATTGTGTAATTTAGAAGGCATAGTAGCAAATGTTAAGTCTGGCCTTGGATTCACACTCGTGCAGCATTTCAATCTCTTGTATCAAAAGTTGGTGTCTACTGGTATTCCATCGTCATTGACCATGAAAGTTCAACATTATCTGAGATGGTTGAGAGGTGACATGAACTTCATTGTTAAATCACCATCAGTATTATTATTTGCTTCCTGCACTCGTAACCAACCATTAGAATCGATCGCAAGAAATGACGTTGAAACTTTATTGCATTCTTCCGTTGCCAATTACTCTTCATTACTTGATTTTAATTCAAAATCATGGATTCGAACTCGCAGCTTTGGTTGCCAGTCATCTTTTGGATCTCTCCTAAGCATAATTGAAGTATCTGAAAGAGCTCTAACCTGTGTTTGTGTTAATAAAAAAGGGACTAATTTAATATCTGGTTCGTCTGATGGTTCATTGCGATTATGGTTTATTCAAACAGGTGAAATTCAAGTTAATTTTAGAGGCCATACAAGTCGTATTACTTCAATATCATATCTAGATAATGATAACACTGAAATAATCTCGAGTTCCACTGATTGCACAGTTAGAATCTGGGATGTGATGAATGGAGTTGAACAGCAGTTAATTAAGCCACAATGTGGGCCTGTGTTATTTGTCACTGTTTGTTATAATAATATTATTGCTGTGGCTGGTGAGGATCGCACGATCAGAATTATTAATATAAAGAATCCAACAGATACAGTTGTTCTTCGAGGACATCAAAGTCGAGTAACATGTGTATCGTGGAATAGTCATAAAATGTTATTAGCATCAAGTAGCAGTGATGGCACAGTTCGAATTTGGAAGTTTTCTTTTGCAGAAAATGGAAATGAATCGACGGAAGTCATCAGTCTATTCAGTAGTTCGAGATGGATTCTATGTGTTACATGGAGTGAGCAGGGTGATTACATAATCGCTGGTGGATCAGATGGTATCATTCATGTTTGGGAATCAGATAATTGGAATATTATTGTGAAGGTTGATAATGGTCATAATGGCAAGCCAATCAATTCTCTTTCATGGAAGAAGAACAAGGGAGGATATGGTTGGGATGATATTCATAATGAAGTTGTGTTGTGCTCTGGTGGCGATGATGGTTGTTCCTACACCTGGTCCAGTGACTGGGAATCATGTGAAATAATGAAAGGTCATCGAGGATCCATCGCTGCTGTTGCTTGGATTCCTGATTCAAATGATGTCATTTCAGCTGGAGCAGATGGAACAATTCGAATCAATAATACCCATTCTCACAATAATAATAATAATAATAATAATAATAATAATAATAATAAATTATCGAATCAAGAAAATAATAATAGTATCAATCCTGTGTCTTGCGTTTCATGGAATGAGAATAATCATAACCTATTCGCTTGTGGTTCTCTCAACGGCACAATAACGATTTATGATGTAAGAAGTGGTCAAATAGTTGATACTTTTGGTTCAGAAAGCCCAATAGTCGGTTTGATTTGGTTTAAATTTGATGAGGATGTGATTGCGACTGTTTCTAAAGATGGATTATTAAAAATATGGAAAATTAGAACAAAAACATCATTTTCATTATTTGAGAGTGGTGATATCCGCGATTTGATTCAAAGTTATGTGAACCCTCACAAGTATTTGAAAGAAGATTTTTTCATCAACATGACTAATTTCAATGGTTTGTCAAAGTTCATGGATGGGAGGACGGGTCTGTCATTTCCCTTCACTAGCTTGTCATGGAGCAAGGATGGGAGATTCATCGCCACTGGGTCAGAAGGACATTTGATTCATGTGTGGGATATGCTCAACTCCGGTGTAGAGTGTAGGAGATTGATCGGTATGATGATATTTAATATTTGATAAACTATGATTAATGATAAAAAAATATGATGATTATATGATACGATGTTATGCCACTCATAATCGTAAATAATCGTAAATATTATTATTATTTATTTTGGCTTTAAGCTATACTTAGTGTTGGTATCATTCACACATTAATGCTTTTATTTTATAATATTTTAATAATCAATTATTTACTATTTGGACATGTTTGATAGGTCATGCAGCTGCAGTTAACGCTGTGTCATGGAGTCCAACAGGTGATAAGTTAGTGTCAGTTTCAGCAGATAGCACAGCACGTGTCTGGAAAGTATTCGAGTCAAGTGACTCCTCACAACAACTAGAATTCGGTTTATTTCATTCTTCTGAAACAGTAATGGCAGTCAATGTGGCGGAATGGTGTCCAAGTAAAGATGAGATTATTGCCACCGGGACAGACAATGGGACAATATCATTTTATGATGTAGTCAACATTAGAGAACATACTCACATTCATTTCGGTGCAACCTATAGATGGTGTCAGAGTATGCTTAATCCATTTGTGAAGTTCAAATACCCTGGATCTGCTACTTGCTTATCGTGGAGTAATAATAATGGTAATGACAGTGAGAGGCTAGTAGGGGGATTCAATGATGGAATGATTCGAATATGGTGTCTTACAAGTAAATCAGAAGTATTATCTGTCAGAGGGCATTATGATCGTGTCTTGTCAGTAAAATGGAATTATAATAACACATCATTCGTATCGACATGTTTTGATGGAATGGTTAATGTTTGGGACGCTGTACAGCAACCAAATGAATGAATGAATGAATTATTTTGTCTTAATATTATTATAATTTAGGCACAATAAATGCTTCATTGTGTCCCATGCTGGTTCATTGCTATTTGTTAATAATGAGTAATAACACATTGAATGATGCACAATTGTTCATTAACATCATAATTTACTATTGTTCATATTTTGTTAAATCTTATGATGGTATCAGACATGATATGATATGATATGATACAGAAAAGGTTTCTAAATGTCATAATATTGCTTAGTTTCTTATACTTCGGGACTGCTGCTGTATATTATTTATGCCAATGACAATAATACCAATATCTTAATCAAATCATATCATGCATCCTATCATGTCATAATAAGAAAAAGAATCTCAGATCATAATAAATAATGATTAAAATTACTGAAAATTACAAACTTGAGATTTAATCATATACATCGAATCATATTATGATTTACAGTTTCATCATCATATGTTATACTATTATTATGTATATATTATCACATCACAATGTCCAAAAGGCAATGGTTGTTCTATTGACTTGATAAAAGATATAGTATTGTTATTTCCGATTTCACATCCATGCATGATATGATATTATTGTGATAATTTATTTATTAAAATATGCAAATGTGATGTGAGTATATATAATAATTATTAAAAATATATATTCAAAACAAGAGAATATTTTTCATATTTTCATTCAATTCATTCATGAAAAAGTAGTAATTTATGATTATTATGATAATTATTATCTAATCAATGCAGATGTATAATAATAATATATCAATGCCATCTTAAAAAGACATGAATTATCATAAATTGATGAATTGAATGAAAAAACTCTCTAGTTTTGACTTTTGATAACACTATAAGTTATTATTTGTTATGTTTTCGTAATAAAAATAATGAAAAACTCATAAAATAAGTATGTATGAATGGCTTCTCAAATAATATAATTAAAGAATCCACTTTTTTTTGAATTTATAAAATATCAAAAATTATAAAATAATTACTATGATAATCAGAGTGATTGTGATACTCCATGTTTGGAATTTTACATTCCAATATTTTTGTAATTTTACAGAGATAATCTAGAAAAGTAAGTAAAAAAGTTTTAATTAGCATCTTTATTTACAGCTTTTCCAGATTATTCCTATAAAATGGCAAAAATACCGGAATGTAAAATTCTGAAAATGGACTATCGCAATCACTCTAATAAGAAAACAATCACATTATTCAAAACAAAATATATTTATCCCAGACCCTGGGGCCCGATGCATTTGTATGCACAGCATGTATGTAATGAAATTTTGAACTGAACTTTAAATTCATTCGTAATATATTATTAAATGGATGAATAATAAAACTAATTAAAATAATAAATATTATATTATTCATTATTATTATTATTCATTTTAAATTGTCATCATTATAATAGTTCTTTGAATTGTTCAATTATTTTTTTGAATTTGATTTCATATCCATTAAATTGAAGAGCAATTTTAAGCATTCCTTTTCCTGACATGAAACCTTGCCTTACTGTCATAACATCTGCACCAAGCCATAATGCTTCTGAATAATCATCTGCTTCATTAAATATTCTAATAAAATGATTGATTTTTTCTTGTAACATATGCCCTATTATTAACACTTCTTTATCCCCTTGACTTGTATCATAGATCTCTAAAAAGGAATAGAATGTTTTATCTGAATCATCGTCAGGTGGTGATGTATTCCTTGCTTTACAAGTACTACAATCAATAGTACCTTTTAATTTATTTCCATTATAATATTTTAATGTTTTATTTCCATGCAAAACAATACGACGTGTAGCATAAGGACGACCAAATAAATTATTTAAAACACTTCTTCCACGCGATTTTTTATCATATTCATCTTCTAATAATACCATTAATTCCTTTTCTTTATCTTTTACTGCTTTATAAATCATCAATTTATTCATCGACGATTGAGAATATAATGATAAACTATAATCAAATGAATCATTTAATCTAATTTTATCGAATGAACGGTAAATATCATTATTAATATCTAATACACTAATATCCATAAACCTTTGGAAGGTTTCTGATGTCATTGGTAAGATATTTAAATCATAATTAAACACTCTCCCGTACATCTCCGGGATGGTGAAACACCCCAGAGTTAATAAAACAGGATCAACAGTAGTAATCACACGTGCAAAATATGTGCATTCTGTACCACTGTAGAAGGGCTCCTGCATACAGTTTGATAATGTTGCAAAATACTTTTGAGTATTAATTTTTGTGATTGGAGGACTAACGTATTCGAATAAGACAGGATTGAAGATTTTCTCACCACCTTCGAAATTATTTTTCAAACAATTAATTAATTTTGTTCGGAAATCTTTAGGAACTCTTGACATAAATTCAGGAAGATAATGAATAAATCCATCATATTTCTTCATATATCGACAATAAATTTCAACAACTCTACTCAAATCATTTTTAATACTACATTTTACATTATTAGTAGTGAGGATTCGTAATATTTCTGAATGATCAGATAGTTTCAAAACTTGTTTGATGAATGGAGGAATTTTCTCTAAATCAGAAGCAAAATCGAAATTAATTGGTTTTTGTTGAATAATTGATGCTTGGTTGGATAATGTTGATCCTGTACGAAAATATGTCACAACTGTGGTATCTAACGCATTGATTTGATGCTGTCTCAAATCATATTCTTCAGTTGGATAAAACATAACTTGCCTTAAACGAAATGATACTAAAAACTCAAGCATACACCATCCTCTTTCAAATTCATCACCTTCCCATAAGCATATTGTATATGAGTTTTCTATTATTGTGTGAATTTGAGCTAATGTTAATTCTGCTAGTTTATCTTCTTCCGAAGTACGAGGTAATTGTGGAAAACATGTCCAATCAACCCATATGTTGATGTCGTTAAGGAAAGAAAATATATCCGCTATACCTGCAACACTAATCACACTTGTATCTAAATATTGAGATAGTAAAAATATATCTTCTTCGGTTGGCTCTATAATTTGTCGAAATAAATCATAGCCAGTTGTGCGGTCATAAATATACTCTGGATCAAATAATTTCAAAATACCCCGATGTTCATCCAGAAACTTATTGTAAGAGCATCGATTTATCATTCTTAATAAGCAATTCATAAAATGTCGATAGTAACGTCCATCATCTGCTGTATCTACAGTTATCCATTTGTGGCTAATAAACAAGTTACAAGCAAATGGATTAAAGTCATCCAAATCTGCTATGGCTTCTTGATACTTAGGGAAACGATCATACTTAAGCAATTCAACGGCTCTTATGGTAAAACTCATCTAGTGTCTTTCAAACAATGCTTATTATTTTGTGAAAATAGTAGTAACTTGTTAATGAATGAATTTAGATGAGCAAAATCACAAATCCAAATCATAAGGATATTGTACTGCATAAATAAAATACTTGAATAAATGAATGAAAATATCTTTATAAATGAGTAAATGAAGATATTAGAAGAAAAGGTTTTAAAATCTTAAATTTCAAAAGAATAATTTTATATAGAAACATTTTCATTAGTTTATAGATCCATAGCTATGTATATAAATTTATCTCTAAGCACCGGACCATTGGATACCGGGTATTTGGATTTTCAAAAAAATAGTTTTTAAGTAACTTATAGAGTATGATTATGAGACTTGATATGGAATATTTCAAAGAAGACAACAACTTAATTTTGAAGAGATTGGATTCTCATAAACGATTGGCAAAATTAAAATTACTTTCTAGACCCAATTCCACTTATTCTATAACCCAAAGAGAACTAAATTCAAAAACAACTCTTCGTATTGTCGATAGTGTAATTCAAGATATCGAATATGATGTATTTAAAAAGAAAATATCAGCAAATCGAAATAATTGGGATGAATCGAACAAACCCGTACTAACTGGCCATAATAATCATAATAATGCGGTTGGAGACTCAAATACTCAAATATCAAATATCACATCACCAATAATAGATGAACCTGGTAACAACTTAAGAGAAAATGGATTTGGAAACATCAACAATATAATAATAGAAGCAGACCCATATTATATAAAGAATGATGTGCAACTATCATTAAGTAGTAAAAGTCAAGAATTTCAACCCAACCCAACAACAAATATTGATTATCAAATCTATAATTCAACAGAGAGCAGGATAAAAGCAATCGAAAAATTATTACATGATGTTCCAGCGAATGCTACAGATATTGATTCTAATTCAGTTTTACATTCTTGTTTGCATTGTCAAAGTAATGAGATTCAACAATTACAGCGATTACAAGAAATAAGTGATTGGAGGAAAAGCTTGGAAAGGACAGTCTTAAAAAAGCGTAATTGAAAATTCCCTTTCGAAGTTTTTGTTAATCATTATCTAATACAATTATTGGTAATAAAATCACGATAATATCAATTTAATTCGACAGGATCAAGCACTTTGTTTTATAATATATGCCACTTCAAAGGTAATACAGGCGATATGTAAAACAGACAGCTTTTAGTTAAGCATTAATGCCGATAATTTAACCTAGTTTAGGTTAAGTTTTTGAATGCATAGATTTGAGGCGACAGTTGACTTGATTTCGTCTCTATTGTATTAGCTTATCTATTATTGAACCCTCGTGTTTTACTAAAAATTTAAATATTAAGTTAGTAGTTCATGATCAAAACAATTAAGATATTTACAGAAACGTTCATATCAAATTGATGTGCAATGCCATTCATTCAATTAAAATATATTCATTATTAAAGAATTCAGCAGGTTCAAATCATTGATGTGAGTATAAACATTTATGAATATAAATCTTCCTCATCATCTTGTTGCATTGGTGCACTTTGAGCTGTACCAGATCCTCCTTGGAATGCATTTCGATTCGGAAACTGAAAATTTCCTAAACTTCCACCACCTGCAGTTAATTGTGAGCGATTTTGTTGTAATGTGGAAGCAAAAGAAGAGTATTGTGCCAAATCTCGATCACTCACACTTCGACGAGCGTTTCGAACAGCTTCTTCAAAATGTTTGGGTAAAATCTCCGGTACTAAGTCTTCTTCTTCAACATCTGCTTCCTCCATGATACCTTGAGCCTCTGCATCTTTCTTAATTGTTTCACGCTCAATGTTTCTCATGATATCTTCACGAATAGCTAATTTGGCTGCTCTTTGACAAATTTCGGTCAAATCAGCACCAGTGAATTTTTCGGTTTGAGTAGCTAAGTATTGTAAGTCGACATCTTTACTAATAGGAGTCTTTCGGAGGACTGCACGAAGGATTGAAAGGCGTGATTCATAATCAGGCATTGGGATGTAGATCAGTTGATCCAATCTACCAGGACGCATAAGAGCAGTGTCAATAATATCAGGTCTGTTTGTAGCACCAATGATAAACACATTCTTTTTGGCACCAACACCATCCATTTCAGTGAGAAGTTGATTCATCACTCTGTCTGCCGCACCTCCACCATCACCTTGTGAGCCTCCTCTTTGTTGAGCAATTGAATCTAACTCATCAAAGAATAGAACACACGGAGCAGCTGCTCTTGCTTTGGAGAAAACATCACGCACATTCGCCTCAGACTCACCGAACCACATAGTAAGTAATTCTGGACCTTTCACTGAGATGAAATTTGCTTGACATTCATTGGCGACAGCTTTAGCTAACAATGTTTTACCACAACCAGGAGGCCCATAAAACAATACTCCTCTAGAAGGCGACATTCCGAATTTTTCGAACTTCTCTGGGTGCTCAATAGGATATTGTACAAGCTCACGGAGTTCATTCTTAACTTCTTCGAGTCCACCAATATCTTTCCATGAAATATTTGGCACTTCAACGACAGTTTCTCGTAGTGATGATGGATTAGATGTGCCCAAAGCAAATTTGAAATGTTCTTGAGTGACAGCCATTGAGGCTAACAGCTCTGCGTCAATAGTTTCTTCCTCAATATCAATTAAATCCATTTTCTCTCTAATGCATTGCATAGCTGCTTCAGTACAAAGCGCAGCCATGTCTGCACCGACAAAACCGTGAGTTTCTTTTGCGATTGCTTCAGGATCTACATCTTCATCCAGTTTCATGTTACGGGTGTGGATTCGGAAAATCTCCAATCTACCATTCTCATCTGGAACACCAATATCAATTTCACGATCAAATCGACCAAATCGACGAAGAGCTGGGTCCATAGAATTTGGTCTATTAGTCGCACCAATGACAACTGTGTTAGCTCGTCCTTTCAAACCATCCATGAGAGTTAGTAGCTGTGATACGATTCTTTTTTCAACTTCACCATTTGATTTATCTCTCTTAGGTGCAATTGAATCAATTTCATCAATGAAAATGATCGCTGGTGCATTTTTTTCTGCTTCTTCGAAAGCCTTTCTCAAGTTGGCTTCAGACTCTCCAGCCATTTTTGACATGATTTCTGGACCATTAATAAGGAAGAAAAATGCACCTGTTTCGTTTGCAACGGCGCGAGCAATAAGAGTTTTGCCTGATCCTGGAGGACCGAAAAGTAAAACACCTCGTGGAGGCTTTACACCTAGTGTTTTAAACAGAGTTGGATGTCTTAAAGGCAGCTCTATCATTTCACGAATTTGAGCCATTTGTCTTCTACAACCCCCAATATCATCGTAACCAACATCATCAGCTCGTTCTTCATCTTCGCGTTTCACCGGTTCGCCTTCACAATGAATTTCTGTATCAGGAGCACAAACTCCATATGGTTGAGGATCCATTTCAACTACTTTAAATTCAACAGGATGCATTGCCATGCGAACCAAAAACAAATCTCCTTTACGTAATGGACGATAAGCTTCCAAAAAGTAAGGTTTCAAGTAAGCATCGAAAAGATTACCAGAAACTCCTTCAATGGTATCGTCTAACGGAAGAATGTGAACTTTTTTGCAGTAAGGAACATCTTCTTTCGCGGTGATGGTAACAATATCACCCAATCTGACACGCAAATTCTTACGAACAACCTAGAAGTAGAGAGTTCAACCATTAAAAATGTATCATGTGAATGGTTATATTCGAAATCGTACTTTATTCATGCGAATATTGGAATCGTCTGTGTCATCTGATGATAGAACAATACAAACAGTATCTTTTCCTTTCTTCCCTTTCAGCAACACTGTATCACCACGAAATAGTTGCAATTCCTCCATTTTTGCTGGAGATAAACTTACTACAGAGTTATCATCATTTAGAGCATCATCGACAACAAGTCGATTCGGAGCTTTCTTTCGATCCATAATAGCAGTATTTATTTCTTTTGATTCTGACATAACCAAGAATCAAATAAATCAAATGTCAAATTAATTATTCCTTGCAGGAATTGGTTCTTTCAATTTTATGAATTTTAGTTGTTGCACAAAACCAAACATGCGTTGCATAGCATAACAAAAAGGGGCTTTATTCCATAGACTTCTACGAAAAAGGGGCTTTCCAAAGTTGAGGAAAAAACTATTAATCGTACCGGTAAATGACTCACAATACCTATCCGATTAGATAGACTAATTCATTACTAGAATAATTACTAATCTAATGTGACTGACCCTGACCCTGACCCTGACCCTGATCCTAACCCTAACCCTAACCCTAAAACCCAAAGAAGAGCACTAAAATTCGTCAATGTAAACATAGATCCAGACAGATATTATTACTTCAAATGATAATTGTTCTAAACATTTTATCCGATTAGTACTTATATCGATGAATCTTATTAGAGTTTTCCTTTATAAAGCGAAAATTAAGGTCTCTAAGGCGAAGAAAGGTATTAGAACTTTTTGGATCATTTTCACCACAACACCAGAAACACAGTATTTTATGGATTTAAATTCAAATTTTCGATTCAACCCTAATTGCCAATCATGGAAGCTGTAGGAAAAGAACTACTAAAAATAGTAGAGTGGGCAGCAGGCTGGTCTGCATCATTTCCGCAATTAAACTTGGATGATATTGTTCTATGTAATAAATTAACTAAGTCATACTATATCCTTTTACTGATGTATCTTTTACCTTTGTCCAGTTTAATTTCAGTGAATAAATATCACTTTATTTTTTTTCTTTAGTGTTGTTGCCAAAAGTTGGTTACATCAACGAAGCGAATGCACCTGATTTCATGACAGACCGCATATTCTTGTTGGAGTTTCGGTCTGCTATTCGTGAGGTTGCAAAGGATAAACTGATAACCATGGAATCGTTGCTTTCGCTCATACATCATTTTGATCAAACGGTAATATATTTAACTTCACCTGTATTTATTTGCTGTATGCTGTATTGCCTAGATAATCCATTAATGTTGAATAACGTCATCTCACGTAGGAAAACAATTTCAAAACGCGCAGCTTGGAGTGTGGTATTACTGACATAAAATGGACTCAGTTGCGGAGGCATATTTTCACACATGTAATTTTAAATGTTAATTTTTTCAAATCCTACACAACTAATTATTAACAAATACCGGTAAATTAAATATTTCAGGGAGCTGTCAGCAAACTCTATGAATCTCTAGACATGGATGGTACACCTCCAACTTCGTCTATAGAATCTATCATAATTCCTCCAAAATTCAATTCTAAAAAATACGAAGTTTCTATAAAAGAAGTGTTTTCTAACAGTCAAGTCGATGAGAATGATGTGACTGGAATTTACTACCATGGAAAAGATATGAATGATTTTTTGAATATTATTGATGAAGCTAAAACGTCAAAACGAAAAAAGACAGTTTCGGCTGGAAAGATTCACGCACTAATGACACAGTATGTTGTTGAAACTTTTTTATCTCAATTACTAGATTTTGTCAATGAATTGGAGCTCAAGGTATATTCATTCAGTATCATTTCTTGTCATTTTTCGTTTTTGTTTTATAATGCCCAAATAACTCTTCAGATTTTACCAGCTCCAAGACGACTTTCTGAAGTTGCATTACCAGATCAGAACGATATCTCAGCAAATGATATTCGTGAAGTAGATCTTTCAAGTCTCTCCAGAAAGGTATTTGTTGTTAACATTATATTTTGTCAATCTATTATTACAAATCATAATTATTTTGTTAGGTTGTTGGCAATAGAGATAACACTCCTTTTGGTGCAAATCATTCTGAAAGAGGTGTGGTTTGCTTTACTTTATGTATCAAATGATACTTTTTATTTTTCAGCGATTCAAATATTTATGAATGTTAATAACAGACAACTCAAACTCCAGAAACTCCAGAAACTCCAGTCAATCGCACAACCAACCCCCTCGTTACAAATCCCCATCAATTAAACAATCGAACAGTTCAACTAAAGTTAGCGGTGGAATGGTTTTTCAAAGTGAGAACGCAGTTGATCGATTGATTCATACTAAGCGTACATTTGATCGTCATAGTAAGCAGAATGATCCTTTGAATGAAGTGTTAGCTGGGCACTCGTCAAGTTATTTCCCACGAAACTCTTCTAATTATTTCGGTAATAACTTAACTCACATCAAGATTATCTTAATATTTTTAATTGTACTGGTAACGTAATGCTAGAATCAAATCAAGAGCCTCAATCACTCGGAATGCAAAGAGATGAAAAGTAATTTAATTATATTTTTGCACATTATTATTCCAAAATAATTTTTTTCAATTGTTTGCAGTAGTTTCTCAGTGAAAAAACGCTTAATTGATCAACGCAACTCTGGCACTCAGGTCTAATAATTTCCTTTATTTCTTTTACTATTACTAGTAAATTCATTGCAATACTTACCTTCATTTCCATCACAGGTTATGTTCGATTCTCAATATGAACCTTTAAGAATTGTAGAAGATATACAAAATGCGGTAAGTTTTTGAATCTCACATTAATTGAATTCACCGTTTGAAGATATTCCTCACAGTAAATGGTTTCAAAATATGACAATTAAGATATTCGGAATATTTCTTTATTGTGATTTATTATTATGACAACTCTCTTACTACCTCAAGATACGCACTAACTGAAGTTTTTAAACAAAAATTATCAATTTTATTTTTATTTAAGCGAAATCAAGTACCTGTTGGAAAATCATATCCAACAGAATTGAAAAAGTTAAAAAGGCAGCAGGTACCAGCGTCGCGTCAAAGCTTCGGTTCTGTTGAGGAAATTTCACTAAATGACGGGAGAAAGCAAAAAAAGACGTCTAATGGCAGAGTAATGTGGACTGATGAAGAATCAATTGCGTATGTGACACATTACAATAATATTTCTTATTTGATGTTGAAAATATTGCTTAATAATCTATTATTTATGTCGTTAGACTTGAGCTCGGTGTTGCTCGCCATGGTGTCAGTAATTGGGTGGCTATTCTAAACGATCCAGACTTCTTCACAGCGGTATTTATTAACATAACTTTCTATTTTAATAATTGTTATTAGATAACAAAAAATATATTTTTATTATAATAATAAATATTATTATTGATTTAATTTTATTAAATTATTATTGATATTATTGATATTATTCGATACAAGCAAATATAATTTCTTTAAATCAATCTGCTTAATTTATAAAATGTATATATTAATTGGGAAATCTTATTAGTCTAGATCAGAGCCAGAAACTAACAATTATTTCATATCTGTAGGCCATCTACTCATGATGAGTAGTAATTATTATCATTTTTATCCTCAAACTATTATTATCATTATTTTATTATTATTTTATCTTCTTTATAATAATGTATATATATTATATAATAATAATAATAATAATAATAATAATAATAATAATAATAATAATAATAATAATAAAGTAAAAACAACTTTTTTGCTAATAATTACTTTTATTTTTCGTGACTCTTATTATATTTATAGCTTCGCCGACGAAATAATGTTCAGTTGAAAGATAGATGGAGGACAATATGCAATCGACAGCAAGTTAATCGAGTCATGCGACCTTTGATGATGAATGACCAAAATGATCAGATGTTCGACTCTGACAGTGAAAATGAGGAAGATGAGGAAGATGAGGAAGATGAGGAACACTCGGCGCAGAATAAAACAGGACATAATTTATAATAATTATTATTATTTTAAGTTATAATAATAATAATAATAAATAAATAAAAATAAAAAAAATAAAAAAAATAATATTAATAATAAATAATCAATCTAAGTTATATTATATTATGATTGTGTGATTTATAAAATAAATTATAATATTATACATCATTATTACGGATGAACATGTCTTAATTTGTCGCAATAAAGGGGTATTATTTGGGTCTCACATACCAATTTTGTTTCTGAATTTAATATTTTAATACAATCATATTCTTATCATATTTTATTATTCTAATAAATGTATATTACCATTTTTTAAGGCAAATAAATAATAATAAGTGTATTTATGTGTTTATTTATCATTTCAATTACTCAAAAGCACTCATTGAAATATATAATAGATAGAAAGACACGATAAGAAATGAAACAAATCATTATTTTATGTTTAAATCATTTATATTTTATTATGTTATTCATCATAAATTATTGTACATGAAACATAAATAATTACCATTCATCATATCCTATCATAATAGAAGTACAGTAAGATATTACATAAGCAAAACATAAAATCTAATATTGACATTAATTAAATCCAACCGAAATTATATACTTGCATTATTATTTTTATTATTATATTCAATTTCTTTATAACATTCTTCATTATTCTTTTTATTATATTAATATCATTTTCAAATATTATTATTCTTAAATATTATTATTATTATATTATTATTATTATTATTGTTATTATTGTTATTATTATTATTATTATTACTACTATTATTATTATTATTATTATTATTATTATTATTATTATTATTATTATTATTATTATCATAACTTTATTTAATCCACACATTATACTCATTAGCTTACATGGTGAGGCATGAAAATGGCATTACATGAATTACATAATAATGACCATAATCGATGTTTTTTCTCTAATTGTTCATAACAGAAGATGCGATTTCTTTAAGTAACCAATTAATTCCAGCCATAATTCCATTCCTTAGAGCTAATTCATCATTCTTTAATAAGCACTCACTTCTGAATGGTTGAATAAACCATTTTATTTCATGATGATGATCAGTTCCTAATAAATCATGAATGATTTCTAATAATATTTTCTTAATATTATTTGTGAAATATTTCACAATTTCTTCTTTCATTGAAAAATAATCATTATTTTTATGAAATTTATTATTATTGTTTTTGTTACTATTACTATTATTATTATATTGAGTTGTTACATGATGATAAATGATATTATCTTCAATCGATAATAATATCAAAATAACAATAGTTGGATGCTGACAATATAAAATATTATTTGAATTTAATAATAATATTTTTGAATTCAAATGATTTCTTTGGATAGTATCTTTGATAATTACTAATATTTCTATTATTTTTATGATCATATTTTGTAAATAATCTTTCATGCTATTGATGCTGTTAGGATGAGAAGTATCATATGATAATGGAATAATGTAAGCTTTGCTCTATAATTTTTAAAAAGGAAATGATCAATCACAAGTTAATAGACATAATACATGATTATTTGTTATGTATGATTGGATAGAGTTGGATTGAAGAGGTATAAATATAATAAAAAATTATTTATAATAATAATTATCACAATAATTATAATAAAATAAATATTAGTTTTATAATTATTATTGAAAAAATAATAAATATAAATCACCCATTCATCAAGTAAATTATTGTTATAATATTATTAATATCATAAAATATAAAATAGTATTATTTTAATAATTATTATGATGTAATAATTATTATGATGTAATAAAATATCCTAATATTATAATAATTACCGTTTGAAACAGGTCAACATATGCATTATTCATATGATTCACATCATATCTCAATCCAGAATGAGGTTGTTTAACGAATGGATTATGATCATTACATATGCAATGTAAATGTAAAAATGTCATTCTTCTATCTCCTATTCTTCGATAGTGATAAAATGGTCGTAAATGTTGATCAAAATAATCGGGATTATTATTATCATTATTCTTTGGTTTATTATTGACTAGAAATGGAATTGACTCGACAATAATCTCTCGTTTATTATTATTATTGTTATTATTATTGTTGTTATTATTATTATTAGAAATAGTTGTAATGTATGTACCACCTTTATGCGATAATAATGGCTTTCTATATGATGAGGTTGTGGTAGATGTTGCAGAATATGGCAATAAATTATTTATAATATTCAATACTCGATGGGATATTTCTTCTAGATGATTCATTTTGTTCTCATCACCATATGGATAAATGGATGATAATATTATAATTTTATTTTGAATTTGTAAATTATTATGTAAATAATTATTATGATTATTATTATTGTAATTCATTGTATTGTAAAATTGACGCTGAAGATAGTGCATCCAATCGTTCAATCCAAGAGATGGATGATGTTTATCATTATTAATAGCATAATAATCGTTGGAATTCGTCTCAACAATATTATTATTATCTGCTATTCTTCCATAAAATATTTTCATTTTGGATTTGTTATGTGATGTCCAACGCATTCTAAATCAAACCTATTATATTAAGTTTTATTGTTTTATGGAATATTAAATAGCTTACCTATAAGCATTGATATACGGTAAGCCATCACATTGCCTAATTCTCTCCCATATCTCATATTCATCACCATTATATCCCATACCTTGCCAAATAGTAAACTGATATGGAATTAGTTTCCAAAGTTTATTCATAGAAAATATACGTTTGAAGCGTTTACAAGTTTTTAACAAATTTGTTATGGAATGTAAATCGTTTATTAAATAAAGTCCAACAATTTGAAGTAACGCCGTATCGCTCATCTTCATGATATTTGTATTTGGTGATTTCATTTTGTGGGTTGGTTGGTTTAAAAAGAAGGAATCGTTGAAAAACTCGTGACAAATCGGTGATTGGTCTTCTAGTTCTAACATGACACTATCGGTTGTATCGCTCGCATCAGTTGTAGTGGTAATGAAGTACTTGTCGAAAGTATAATCTTTGCTTGCTTCTTCACTAAGAAATAAGGATATCTTCTCTGATTGATCATCATTGTATGATACAGGTTTCCTTAGTGGACTATATTTAGCATGTGTACCAATACCTAAGCTTCTGATGTTTAACATGCTTTTCTTTTTCGCGTTTATGTACATAAAATTACGTTTCTTGAATGTTAATGTTAGAACTGATAAAATAGTAAAAATTGCAATAAACAAAGTATTTCATGAGAAAAGTGTTAATGAATAGTTTATGTTGAATAGTTACAAGAGTGACATGTTGAATTCCGATTTTGTTTGGACGACACTTCAGCACTGTAAGTGTGTCCAGGATACGGATGAGGTTATAACCATTCAAGATACGATAGAATGAGTTGAATAATAAAAATTAAAAATTTACATGCAACACTTTCATGATTTGAGCAATCAGAATTCAGTATTTGGTAGGTAAAATATAATAATTATTTGAGAGAATGACGGACCTGGATGCCAATGATTGGCAACAAAAATATTATGATTTACTATTAAAATATGATGAAGTGAATGATAACCTTCTAATCAAAATAAATAAAATCTCTGAGTTGAATAGAACTATTAAATTCTTTCAAAATGAAATATTTGAAATGAATGACTCTATCAAAGAAGAGCGCTCACTGCTGTTCAATATGTTGAAGCGACTGATTTCTGCATTCAAGTTTAATGACAGTTCTATTGGATCATCAAAACCTGTTGTACATAAATCTCATACTTCCATGAGATATAATTCATCACAACACACTGCTCATGTGATTGAGATTTCTCCTATACAAAGTCAAGCTTCTTATGCAAATCATATACCTGTAAAATACACAATCAAAAGAAATATTTTTGATAAAAAGTTTTTATTCACTACTATAGGTGGAATTAATCATAGGTTCCTGATTAAAAAGAATATTAATAAAACAGATAATAATAATAATAATAATAATAATAATAATAATAATAATAATAATAAAAACAATAATAATAATTGTATGATCGTTAGTAAGTATGATAAAATAATGGACGAATTGTTCCAAAATGTAGAATTAAATCAAATGTCAATTGAAGATTATTATAGTAGATATTTGGATACATTACAAAGGTTAGATAGATTTCCATTAATAATATCTGACTTCTTACATCGCATTGACAAATTAAATTCAATTATTAACGATAATTTAATAAAATATGATGAAAATAATAGTAATGCTAAAAATAATAATAATAATAATAATAATAATAATAATAATAATAATCTACCTGCATCAGACAACTTTAACATAGTATTCAAATCCCAGAAACAAAATTCTGAAAGTGAGAATAACAAAATAAATGATTGCAATGATACACAAGCCCGAGATGAACAACAATATAATAGTAATAAGTCTCATAATATCATAATTCTTAAGAAAAATAATGATCATAATAATCGTAAAAATAATAATGATAGTTTAAAGGAAAATAAAAATAATAATAATAGTAATAATAAAAACAATAATAATGAACAGCTCATGATGAGTTATGAGGATAAAATACAACAATTAATAAATATAAACAAAAATATTTATTATGAATTAATGACAGCCATCACTTTGAATCGAATACTAATTAATACATCAAAAAATAGTTGTGAAGAAGCAATGGAAATGATGAATAAAATAAATTATTTGCAAAGTCAAAAAAATAATTGGGAGCAAAAGGTAACAAAATATAATAATAATAATTATGTTTAAAATGATCATTGCATTTTTATTTTTTGTTCAAACTTATTAGCCATAAATGGAGAAATATCATAATAATGATCATAAAAAATATTTTGATTATAAAATAATGATACATAATATAATTAATAATAATTATATAAATAATAATATATGATTATTATGATTTGTGTAATAATATACATAAAAGAAGTTACAGTAAGTTGACCTTGTAGATTGTAATAATATACTAACTATTATAATAGAAATTATCATCTCTATAATAAACAATAATTATTATTGATATAGAATTGATTATAATGTAGTATAATTCTGAAATTGATTATTTATTATTATATCATTATTTTTAGTAAATTATTTTTTAGTAAAATAATAACTATTATTATTTGCAATAGGCGAAATCATGTAGTAAAGATTTGAATAAAATGAGATTACAATATAATATTCTACGAACAGAATTGAAAACGATGAAAAATGATAGTATTAATTAAGACATGTGATCATTCTTTATTTTATGACATTTGATTTATTATTATTATAATAAATGAATAAGTGTATTGTTTTATCATATATTACTATGATGATAATTTTAATAAAATAACTATTCATAAATTATTATATATCATAATTCTTGATAATACTAGTATAAACTTAACTGGATAATAAAAATATCATAATAAAATATTATATAATAATATTATATATTTTATATGATAATATTTATTTAATGTAAATAAATCTATTCTCACCCATGAATTATGAATTATATGGATATTTTCGTTGTTATTAAAATAAGAAAAAAATAAAAAAACATAATAGTTTTGAAATAAAAAAAAACTTCAATTTTTTTTTAAAATATTAACAGTTTTATTTTTAATGCGACTTTAGTTATGTAATAGTCAATAATAAGATATTATGGTTAAGAAACAAGTAGCAAATATAGAAAATATACAAAATTTTAATGATTCATAGTAAAGATGTGAATATGGATGGGTTGTGTATAGTGACAATGTGACAGAATTATGATAATTAATATGATTATTAGTATGACGTAAATAATGATTATATACATTTTTAATTTTAATAATAATAATAATAATAATTTTAATTATTTAATTCATTTTTTGTATTGCTATAATTTGAAAGCAAAAATATTTATGATTATAATAATTTTATTATATATTATATTTTTCATCAATTATTTTTTGTTGGATTATTTTAATGGATCTAACCTAACCATATTATCCATTATAATTATAATAAACATTTATTATTATTATTATTATTATTATTATTATTATTATTATTATTATAACTAATTTAACCAGAATTTCTCATGCCTGAAGCGATTCCATTGATTGCAACAATTAATGAATCCTCTAATAGTGTTGTATCATTATTATTTGTGACAGCTAATGATTTCTTCAGTCTGAGCCGTTTCATCATTTCTGCTTGTAATGCATTTAATGGATCAACGTAAGGATATCTGACCTTCATAGATCGCTGTAATAATAGAAATCCACATGACAAGTCGTCTGATTGAGTGACATGTAGAATGCTTTTAGTTGTTTGCAATAATTTCTTCCGTATTTCTTCTCCTAATAATAATAATGACATTGTTTTCTCATCATTTTGCTGTTTATCAATTAATTGGCTTTCATAATTTAATGATATATCATAGTCTGTTTTAGATAATGTCATGGCAATTAAATCGATCATTTCTCTGAAGAACGGCCAATCACGATACATCTCCTGTAATTCTAATGCAGCTTTCTCACTCTCTGGAGTTGTGATCTAACAACATAATAACAGAAAAATCATAATTAATCAATCCTCATTTAAACTTTAATTAGATAAGAAAAAGCAATTACTAATTTATTCGAAGATGAATTTTTTAATTTATTTTTTACATAAAAATAATATAATAAATGATGTACGGTAGATATTATGATAATAAACATATAATAGCAAATAAGAATTGATACTAACCGATGGATTTAATGCTTCTCCAACACCAAGCCAAGCAGGCAAGTGTAATCTTGTTTGAGTCCATGCGAATGTCCATGGAATAGCTCGCAGAGACTCAATGCCACCCTTGGGATTTCGTTTTGTTGGACGACTTCCAATATTCAAATATCCTAATTCAACTTCAGGTGTAGCTTGTCGGAAATATTGAATAAACCTCTCTTCTACTAATAGCGATCTATATTCATCACAAGATATTTCTGACAACCTTGCCATCTGATTTCTGTACTGAGGTTTCGGATCTACATGAGTTGTGAACTGCTCAGCCAACACTGCAGCCGTGTAAATATCAAAAGTACGTTCAGCTATTCCAGTTGAACCGAAATTCTGAGTGATCATTTCTCCTTGTTCGGTTACTCGGAAACGGCCATTGATTGTATTTGGAGGATGCGCAAGAACTGCTCGATATACTATATGAATTATTAGTTAATATAATGATGTAAAATGATGAATAGAATCGAAACTTTATTATTTATCATAAATAATAATAATAATAATAATAATAATAATAATAATAATAATAATAATTAGTTGTGTTGTTTAAGAATAAGATTTATATTATGATGTATTATGATATTTCATACATGCTGGATTGCCTCCTCTACCAACAGTTCCACCTTTGCCATGAAAAAATGTTAATTGGACACCATATTTACTCGCTACTTTAGACATTTTTTCTTGTGATTCATACTGAGCCCATGATGCAGCTAACCGTCCAGCATCTTTTGCTGAGTCAGAATAACCCACCATTATTTCCTGTTTTGCTTTCACGGTACCGAGATAATTAGGCAATGAAAACAAAGTATCGATGACAGAAGGAGCATTATTCAAGTCAGTTAATGTTTCAAATAATGGGACAACTCTCATTAGCTTATTGTTTGTGATTGTCATTCCGAATTGTTTCTGTAGTAGCATGACTGCTAAAACATCAGATGCTGATTTTGCTTGTGATATCACATAAGCTCCAAGGGACCCTGGACCAAGTGAAGAAGCTACTTGAATGGTGCTTAACGCATCTAACACTTGTTCGTCAAATCCAAGAGAATTCATATCATTCACAAGGAAAAGAGGGCGCTTATTAGCTAATTCACTTTGCAGCCAATTGATTTTAGTCATTTCATCCCATGCTGCATAGCTTCCAATTCCTAAATACCTTGTAACTGCATCAAGTACCATCATGTGTCGTGTGCTTTCTTGTCTGATATCTAAAGGGGCCAAAGTCAGGCCAAAAGTAGCAACTCTTCTTATTATATCAATTAACAAACCATCTGCAACATCAGCATAACCACTTGAAGTAAGCGAAACATGCATTATTTCTAAAATCTTTTGAATAACCTTGGCGTCAAACAAGGGCATGCCAGGAGAGCCCATTAATTCATCGAACTCATTAGGCTCAGTATTGACATCATTATGGTCATTTGCTTTATTTTTATTGTTTAGATTATTGATATCACCCTTAGTATTTACAGATATCTCGGATGAAAGAAACACATGCAAAGAAGTTGGGAATTCTGCTCCAGCCTTCATCAATTCATTCTCACACCAAGCAACAGTAGCAAGTAATCGTTCTTTAAGATGTCCAAGTACTCTGCGATACAATTCTCGTTTATCAAACGAATATTTAACACTTTTTGCAAGACTTAACATATCCTCTGAAAACCCACGACAAATAGCTAAATCTTTATATAAAGAAACAATGTCGTTCATTAACAATTTCGCAACTTGCATTCGTTGAGTAACTGCTACTTCATATGTAACTTGAGGTGTAACATTTGGGTTGCCATCACGATCACCACCCATCCATGAGGAAAATCTAATCGGGACAAAGTTGAGTGGAAGAGGTTGATTTAGACTCAAAACACATTGTGAATTAAGCTTTCTGAGATAAGATGGCACAGCATCCCACAATACAGACTCTAAAATTGCTAATCCACCTCTTGCTTCTTGTTGAGGGGAAGGCTTTTGTCTTCTTATTTCATCTGTTCCCCAAATAGAAGCAATTTCTCGTTTTAAAGAATCTTGAACTTGTTGTCTTTCGAAAGAAGTCAAATCTTTTCGATCCAATGATGCAAGCATTTCTGATATACTTCGATGCTTTCTAAGAAGTGTTCTTCGGTTGACTTCAGTCGGATGAGCAGTTAAAACAATATCAACATGCTGATTTATCAATTTGTTGAAGATTTGTTTCTTTTTATGTTGATCACTTTCACCAGTATTTTCAGCGAGTAAACGTTCCATGGTTCCTGCAACAGAGTCTTCCCTCATTGGTAAAGGAGACATACGATTCATTTCCATATCTTCTTTGCGCAAGCGTCGCATTCTGTGGTGAACTTCAGCAGCATTTATTAAATTCAAAGTTTGAGTGAAAGCACGAATAACACCTAAAGCATTTGATTCGGAAATGTCTGCACTACAATTAACCATCCGTTGCAAAGCTTCACTATCTCCATTAGCACGCGCAAGCGCATGACCTCGAAAGCGTTCGTACAACTATCATATATTATGAGAATAAAATAGTTAAATTTTTAGGACAAAACATGTATCAATATCTTACCGAATAGACCTCATCATTTTCTCGTTTTATAACTTCTCCCAATATATTTGATAATAGCTCTATATCGTTAAGTAATGGATCTATATAAGTCTCATCGTTATCTTTGTTGATTTTATTCACTACAACATTTTGTATGATCGGTTGGTTTTCGTTGATTGAAGTAGATGTCATTGGTAATTGTTGTCCAGAATTGTTAATACTTTTGTGGATAAATAATCCATTTCCATTATCAAATATTCTAAAACCATCACAGCTTTCTATCCATAAGCTAAACATAATAAAAATTCCAAAATAGAAAATCATATTAAATAAAAATAGAAAAATCGACAACAATTAGATATTATGATAACTTAATAATATAATATTGCACAAAAACTGTGAACTGTGGTTAATACCTACACATATCACAGATAAAATTTCAATTCAATAACATGCTAACAACGTGAAATGAATTAATTAATAAATAATTTACATCTGTACAATAAAAATGAAAATGCAAGATACGTACCCCCAACAGTCCAAACCCCACACCCATTTATTACCCCACACCCGATGCTAATAATTATTTCAATAATTAGCATCAATAATATTAATATCTGATTTAGAGATGAGTGAAAATAGTTACCAAAAATTTACTGATGAAGTAGCCGCAGAAATCGTAGCTAGTGGGGATGGTTATATGGATCATATTTCACTTGAAACATATTTAGTTTCTTACAATCCATGCGAAAATGATCCGCATGGAGCAACATCTATGCCAATCTATCAAACGGCAACATTTAAACAAATGGGTGCCAGCGACTTTGGAGAATATGATTACACAAGATCCGGAAATCCAACAAGAACAGCTTTGCAAAATCAAATTGCTAAGTTAGAGGGAACAGAACATGCCAAGTCATTTTGTTATAGCACTGGTATGGCTGCGATAGCTAGCGTGATTCATTTGGTTCAAGCAGGAGAAGAAATAATAATTAACGATGACTGTTACGGAGGCACCTATCGTATTACATCAAAAGTAGCAACACGGCAGGGAATCTCCATTAAATATCTTAATATGGCAGGCTCTGAAGGGCTTGAGAGATTGAGAAATTCAATTACTTCAAAAACAAGAATGGTAATAATCGAATCGCCCACTAATCCTTTGTTACGAATATGCAACATCCGAGAATTATCTTCAATTTGTCACTCAAATAATAATAGTTTGGGAACTTTGCTGGTGATTGACAATACTATGATGAGTCCTATTCTTTGTCGTCCTTTAGAATTAGGTGCTGATATAGTTATTCATAGTGCAACGAAATTTATGAGTGGTCACTCAGATACCATGGCTGGTGTTGCTACAGTGGTTGATCGACGTGAAGGAGAAAAATCGTTATCGGAAGCGCTATATTTCTACCAAAATGCTGAAGGCTCTGCACTTTCACCTTTTGATTGTTGGTTAGTTCTTCGTGGAATAAAGACTATGGCCCTTCGTGTTTATAAACAACAAGAAAATGCTTTAATAATTGCGAAATGGTTATCATCGCATGAGAAAGTCACCAAAGTCTATTATGCCGGACTTGATGATCATACCGATTATGATTTGCATATGACCCAAGCAACTGGTGGTGGTTCTATAGTATGTTTTTTAACAGGGAACTTAGCACTTTCAAGTCATATTGTCACTGTTACAAAATTATTTAAAATTACTGTTAGTTTTGGAACCGTTTCTTCTTTGATTTCAGTGCCTGGCAATATGTCACACGCCTCGATTCCTGAAGAAGAGAGAATGTTTCCTCAAGATCTGGTGAGAATGAGTATAGGAATTGAATCTCCGCAAGATTTGATAAATGACTTAAGTTGGGCGATATCATCATTCAAAGCGGTGTAAATGGTATTATGAATAACTGGATAAGTGAATATTAAAAATGATGGAATTGAAAATAAAAATGTTTCTTGGTGTTATTATTGTAAATAATAATAAAATAATTGCGATTATACTTTTTACACTATCCCAGTATCCTTTGTAGCTATATTAATTTAGTTATGCATTCAACAATTCAATACGTCCCATAATAGTATCACATCTTATCGAATCAAATATAAATAATTGATATGCAATTATGACATTAAACATACATAGAATATAAATCCTCCAATCAACAGCAAATAGCTTTCATAGAAAGATTCATTTGCAATAAATTTATTTTTCAAGTAATTCATTAATAAACAAATTACGTAATTAATCATCGAACTCAGGATTGGATAGCATACGTCCAATCAATTCTGGCGAATAAATAATATTATTATCATTTGAAACAATTTGATTTTCATCACAAATATTAAAAGCATACGTTTCAAATTCAGTTTTTTGTCCATTTGAAAGGATTGTTTCAGATTTAGATATTGATTTCCATCTAACTATTGAGGTGGTGCGAGAAACTATCTCAGGAACTACTGCTGGTAAAGAATCATTGGTAATTCTATTAATAGGGTCCAAGTCTCTTGGAGTGGGGATTCCAAAGGTTTCACTACGAAGTAATACAGGTTGAAATACTGATAATACATTATGATTATCATTATTATTAAGTTGTGAATTGAATTTAGAATCAAATCTAATTCTTTTCAGCCATCTTTGTGGGTCCATAACACATGTTCTACCATGGAACCATCTCGAATTATCAAGTATTATCATACTTCCGGTTGGTAGTTTAGTAGTCAGAATGATGTGAGGATTATCTAGCAAAGAATCTAATTCATTCAAAGCATCGATTTCTTCATCTGTACAATCATCTCGAATGATAGTATCAGAACGATATCTCCATAATTTATTGTATGAGAGTATTCTTCCTTTAATAATATTTGTTCCTTTAAAAAATTCTTGTGGTACTCTCATGTAAAATTCTTTTGTATGAAGAATTCTTAATGTCTTTCGAGATAAATAACGTATTAGTATTTCCGTATCAATTAAAGTAGTCAAACCACCACCATATTGATCTTCTTGCACTACATATAAAGCTATGTAACGAGGAGGTGGATCTTCAAAGCTACAATCAGTATGCATCGGAAATTCTTCTGATGTATGAGATCGTGCACCTCCAGTCAATCGCTGAGGACGAACATCCCATACATGTGCTTCAATATTTGAATGGTTCGCTAATATTCCAATTCTATCAATGAAATCAATCATTTTATTATTAATCTCTGATTCAATCCAATTGCATTGAACTAAAGCGATTCCAGCCGACTTAACAATAGTGAAAACTTTATCATAAATTATATCATAATTAGTTATTGTTTCAATTAAATTTGACATTGGTATAATTTCATTCAACTTCCCATCCAATTCAACATCGCTTATATTATTATTATTATTATTATTAACTGTTGGCATATCATTATTTTGAAGAGTGAAAAAGAAATTAGATGGAATTTCAAATATAACATTTGTATTCTCACATGCTTTCAAATGCTTCTGAAAGTCATCATGTTCAATGCTTTTAATTATATTGTCATTATTTTCATTAAAACATCTATTATTATTCTTTATTTTTCGATATAATGGCCATTTAGATGATAAAACAACTGGGGCTAAAATTATACCATTACCACCTGCTACATTAACAATCGGATGATGCAATGAGGAGGCGCGAAAAATCCCTGGTCCAAGAAAAGTATTATTGAAACAATGAAGCACACCAACCATTAGCATTTTTTGAAATCCATTTCTTGTCAATATATCAAATATTTTTTGTTGGATATAAGGCTGAATTACATACTCCGTATGAGCACTATCTTGTATGATATTTTTCCATTCTTCATCATTCTCACAGTCCTTCCCAAACACGATACCTTCACCTTTCCCCGCATTATTCGGTTTTAACATCCAATTATTACGATTATCTAGTATTTCTTGCTTTTCAAGTGGCAGTAATTCTCCACAAATAAGCGTTTTTATAACATGTTTCTGAAGAAGTGCAACATTTTCCTCTGACATATAATCCCTCATTATTTCGACATTTGTTAGAACTGATAGCATGCGTTTATCATGTGCTATAAATATTGTTCTAATATCATTTATATAAGTACTCTCTATAATACCATTGAGAACAGGATTAGGTAAAGTTAACAGCACATCTTGTTCACATTCCAACGCAAACTGATCGACCTCACCAACCAAGTCGCGTATTTTACCAGTTTCATTATCTACAAATAAATCACTTGGATTGACAAATCTAGCTTCAGCCACTTCAAATGTTTGCATAAACTGATTCTGATCAATTGGACATTCTGGAAAAGAATTTTTCCTACCTCTTCCATCCGGAATACTATTAGATCTCTTTAAAATAGGGATAGCAGGAATATTTAAACTTTCAATTGAATGATTGATGTCATTATCTTTGCTATTAGGTTTCAAATTAGAAACCTGTTGTTTTGTACGTTTGTTAAAATCTTTTTGAAATAATCTAACATCCCATCCATGGGAGAATTCAGTTTTTATAATTGCAACTGGTTTCTTCAAGTCAAATACTTCTGCGAAAGTATTTGGAATATCTTCCAATTCATTTATGGGCATCATCGGAACATCACGAAGATAGTTTAAAGAGAGTATTGAGTGATTTTTCTCGTGGCTAACAAAAAATGCATTAAATGGAAATCTGGCATTTATCTCACAAATTTTCATATCATCAAATTGGTGATGTTTTGTATCTGGGGATGAAAACAGTACATCAGGCCTCCAACTGCCTAACTTGTAGGGTTTTGACGAAGCTTTCTTTACTACTTCCATTGCATTAGGTGGTAGTTTGAGATATTTCTTGTTAAGTCTGCTATCGTTAAAGTATTCTCGTACTATTGCTTGAATTCCTTCATCAACGATTTTAGATATCAGTTGCATTGTGAAAAATGATTGAGATGTTATACCCACAGGGTATGGGTTGTGAATTTCTGGTGGAAACACTTCCAATAATGCTTCGTTACATGAAGATCGCAATACCTCTATCAATTCATCACTATCTTTTTCAAAATGCACAACTAATGAATCATCATCATCCATCGCATAAGGGATGATTTGAGCAACAGCCATTGACTTCTTTTCAAATTTCAATTTATATCGTTATTATTTGTTTATTATTCAATTAGGGTACTGCTGTAAATCAACTTTTTTGATTGTGTCAAGATAACTTTACATCTTCTATTTTTTTGTGGGTCGGGTCGGGTCAGCCCGGGCCTGCTGGGAAGAGTGTTCTTTTTGATATTTCTGTATGTTTTTTCATATTTGCTTGTTGAGATGCTTATTGCAGTGGCACATTGTTAAGCGAATTCACTGTTTTAAAAAAATGTTGTATTTATTGGTGATATGTTTACTGTCTTTACATCTCTACGATGCGTTTAGAATCAACAATTTCCCGGCGAAACGTCGCCAAATAATTGAAGCAATAAAACCTAAGACAAGCGATGTATATGAATCGATCAGTGTTTTTATAGAGCTTGGAGATGGTTACAAAAATATAGAATGTAAATTTCGTCCACTTTTTCAGAAATCTGAGTTTTATACGGTAAACTATGCCGTTCCATTCAATTTAAATATTGACAAGCCACCTAAAGGCTTTCCCGCTCCAATCGTTAGCAAAGATGGTGAGTTTGGTGAAAAAGAAGGGGATGTGTTGCGTGCGACTACGTGTTGGAGCCAAGGATTTAATGCTGCTGGAGTGACATCTGATATTGCAATGTTTGCTGGTAATATTAAATGGAGAAAGAGTGTGTTTGAAACTGCTGGTGCGCCATGGCAACAAGTAGTAGATGCTTTATTATCTAATACGGAAGAACGAAGTAAAGTTGTTACTTTAGTATATGAACGAGAAATACCGAATTTAACTGAAACAGAAACCAACTGAGATGAATAATTTATTGTTGAATGCGTTGGAAGTAAATGCAATCGTTTAATATTATTTAAATTTAGAAAATTTAAATAAAGTTAAAATGGTTCAATGAAATATGCTATATGTTATGCTCCATTTGTAATTATCACAAATTTGCAATAAAATATAATAATAGAAAAACAATTTGAGCTGTTTTATTGTTGTAGTAGCATATGATATAATGTCAATTTATTAACTGTTCAAAAAAATGATTTACAGCAAATATTTCGTGATATTAATATTAGACATGATATCTCTGAAACATGGAAGAATATTTCTGAAATATACAACGCTTACTCTGCAGGTTTTGCACAAGATGCAACATAAGGCAAATAATCATGATTGGTTAGAAACTTTGAAATAAATTCTAAAGATACTTGTGGTCTATCCAATGGAACCATGTGACCGCTTCCTTTAATAGTAAGAAAATCAAAGTTATTTTGATACCTTGTGACATACCCACCCATACTTTGGCATCCATCGACTGTCCAAGGACGCCAAGATTGAACTTCTGGAATATTCAAATTACGTGTCCAATTTTGTGCTTGAAATGAATTGATACAAGGATCAGTATCACCATTATAAACTAGAATTCGTAGCTTATTCCCTGCAATGGTATCCTTATACCAACTAACAAGATCAGTTGAAGTAAATTCGTATGTGAAATCAGCTCCATTATCACATTGAAAGAATATTGCATCATTTGGTATATGTAATGCTTTTCGAACTTCAGGCCGATTAAGCCAATCAACTTGTGCAGCTGGTCCACCACACGAATAACCGTTTCCTCCAATAAGATTTGAAGTTGATTCCGAAACAGGATCAATCTGTTGAATATATTCCTGTTTCATTTCTTGATATTTATCATAATTCTTACTGCTTACTACAGGAGGTCCGAAATAGCGAGGTTTCTTATTTTTAGTAAAATCATCAATATTTATCACTTTTCGCGAATGAGATGAATCTAATCTTCTACGAATATCATTTTCATACCAGCAATTATCATAATAACCATAAACCCAATAGCCTCCGACTTCAGTATTTATCAAATCAATCAAATGACTGCATGCCTCAGAAAGATCCCCGTACAACAGTTCGTTTTGAGTGCATGTACGCATAATTTCTTCGTATAATTTGTTGGAGAAAGCTGATTTTCCATACAAGAATTGTATTTGAAAAAATGGTCCTGTTTGTTTAGAACCACAAATATCGGGTGGTGTACACGCATCACCAACTGCAAATCCTTTCAAATTTAAACCATCATCAGGATTAGATAAGAAATTCTGTACTATCATGGGTACATAAACTCCAGCATAGCTCTCTCCAGCAACAAACAAATCATTTGATTTATATTCTGGAAAATAATCATTTATCCAAGTTTTTATCGCATAATATGTAACTGAAGCAGTTGATGTATCATTCCATACGCCACAGTCATTACCAGAGGCTACTGGCCCAGGGGGGTTACAGTAAGAAAATCCAACTGGTGGTGGCATTGATAATACAAGAAGATTTGCTACTTTTTGCCAACCATAAGGATTATAGATAAGTTGAGGAATATTAGTTTGTTTGTAAATTTCAGATTCGTATGACAAATCGGACAAAAGAAATGGACCTATAATAACGAATACCGTAGAATTGATAATTTTTATCTCATCACAAATATAGCAACCATTTTTCTAATGTTTTATTATGATGTGTTAATTACACAATATTATCTGAAATAATAAATCATAATAAATCAATCAAATGTTTTCTATTTTATAAGTTATTGTTCCTCAAAGTTGGAGTTAATATAATGGATTGATTTTTATGAGTAATAGAGAATTTATGGAAGATTAACATTAGAATGCGGAAGTGGTGAAGCGAAATTAGCATTAGAATTTTATTTCAAAAATTGGTACCATCAACTACACCCATCAAACATTTTGCAATATAAACTTACTGTCAATCTCTCATTCAAATCAAGTGTTTTTAAAATAGCAATACTCCAGCATATCAATTCAAAATTCAAAATAAAATATTAACTTGATTATTGAGATAAAATGAATCAATAACGTTTGAATAAATTTAGTTGTAACAGTATGTAGCTAATAAATCATCAAATGAATCATCAAATGACATCCTTTATCATAAGAATGCTCAAAATACTTTATCAGAAAAAAAAAATAATTCATCAATACTAATCGCAAAGATATAATATTTAGAAAACTTCCATACAAAATGAAAATAATACAATATATCTTGGATATTTATGAATTAAAACTACGGAATCAATTTAATATTGGCAATACCTAGCTCAACTAATAACCCATACAAAGAAGAAGCACCTGGTCCACCATTGAACCAAAGAAGAAGTGGCGATTCGCTTGGTTTATCATTTTCCGCTTCAATAAACCAATAATGCATTACAAAATTACCATCTTCACTCGCGTTTACAAATCCTGAGTATTGTCGGGATGGAAGAGGTTTTGGTGACCATCCAGGAAGATCTTTTATTTCATCAACAATTCTAGCTGCATCAACAAAAAAATATGAAATTGTACAAATAAAAATACTGAGCAACGAATTTATTACTATCCACATACTGTGTGACTGAGTGTATCACTACTGCACACAAATTCAAACTCAAGACCTCAATATTTTTTGGAATATTGATCTTGTTAAATAATTAACGTTTAACGTATCGTAACGGTAAAAGATTTATTAATAAACAGTTTAAAATTCAAAAAAAAAAAATACAACAGAATACCTGCTGCTAGAATACAGCAAAACAAGTAGAGCCTTTAAGTTTATATACCATAAGTTATTAGCTAAATAATAATCTTCCAATCTTTCACTTCCAATTCAAACCAATTGTAGTCGCTATATACAAACCAATTGTAGTCGCTATATACAGAAACTAATATATATATATCAACCTTTTGAACAAAGTTCCGGTACCGGTATGATGATGAGGACAAAAAACGGCAACAAACAACTTTTCCAAGAAAAAATATTGTTTTGTTTCTATTTTCTATTTCCATTTGCTTACTGAAGGAATTCTTAAGAATTATTGTATAAATTTCAACCTAATTTAATTGAACTGGATAGTCTGAATTTGTTGCTTTCGAATTTGAGAAAGATCCAATCCGACCATCCTCTCTCATCTCTCAATAACTCAATGATGAAGCCTTATTTTTTCCTACTTATTTCATCCTTCTATCATTACGTTTTTTGTTTTGTAATACCGCTTCCTAGATCAGCTTTGTTTCATTCAAATTCAAAATCTTCTATATATTCGACAAATTGGGCGGACCAAGATGGTTCCGACATGAACAATTTTGACACCAATTCTTTACCTACACTTTCCGCTGCAATGGAAATAACTTTGGATCACGATTTAGGTCTTTTGGTAACGACTTGTTCGTTAAATACAATAAGTTACTATATGCTCGAATTCCATGATGATGTTACACAAAGATGGATGATTCAATTCAGTAATTACAGCTCAAATGGTTTTAAAGAAGGAAAATGGGAAAATTATCTGGAAGAAATGATCAAAACCAACAGACAAACAATGATTGTGACAATGCGTGACCCTATGAGTGATATGCAAATGAGAGGAAGAAGGCGAAGTAAGGATGTTCCCGAAATTCCTGAAGATCCTCGCAATAAGAACGCTGTGAGTTATAAAGTACAATATTCACATGAAATTGAACCTCGAAAAATTGCGCATCAAATTTTAACAGTTCGGGAGGATGTGAGTAACGAAATTATTCGCGATTTGGGTAGCATAAAAATCGAAAATCATGAAGCGGTGAAATATGCCAGAAATAGAATTAGCAATGGAAAAGAGTATGCTGAAAAATATCGAAATGTATGCAGGATGGGAAGTCAAGATGGTTCAACACCATTACGTGAAAAGAATTTCAAAGATATATCCGTTATTGTAAGTAACTGATAAGTATTGTAGAAGTAGTTCTTGTACATTATTTTAAGTATGTTTGTCATACAGAAAAAAATCATTTTAATTCCAATAGTGCTGCATGTAATATTATTATTTCTTCGAAACAAGAAAAATAATTATATTATATATTTGTGCATTTTTTGCAGATTACCAATTATGCTTTGGAGATTGTAAAAGCAAAGTTGAATAAATATCATGATACAGTAAGCATTGAGTGTTTGAATGAGTCTCTTACTCGCGTTATGAAGGAAATCGAAGTGAATGATCCAGTCGAGAGAGCTATGCGTGAAAAGCTTGCTCCTCGTACTTTAATTGAAGAATTATGTTTTGTTGGTATGAAAGATGGTACCTCTGCTACTGCTGGTTCATCCAGCTCTAGCTATCTTCGTTTAGCAAACGAAATTATGAGTGCAAGGTTAGTTGTGATCATTATCATAGAAAATATTGACCTTATCATAATTTTATAATTATCATGACATGTTACATAGACTTGCTGTCGCATTGCAAATGGTAAGATCACTCGAAGCTCAGTCGCTGGATGCTCGTCGTTATTATAAAACAATCAAAGTAAGCTTCAATATTTTATTCAATATTTCGTCAAAATCATTATTTATTTCATAAATTTATCTCTTCAAGGATTTCGGTGGATTTAATAAGTTTGATTATCAAAAACCAAAATTGGAAATAATTCATCTGGACAGTGATGGAAATCCAATTAAAACGACATCATCGACAAATTCAGGCGATATTGCGGAGGAGCAGAAGAAAAAAATCACAAATGAATCTTCAAAAGAACAGAGCACACCAGTTGCAGAGGAATCAGTTAAACAAGAGTTAAAATCAGAAGAAAAAGTCACTCCAAAGAATATAATTCCAATTGTGAAAGAAGATGAGGAAAGTGATTTGTTTACTGTGGCGGAATCAGGGTCGTTAGGACCAATGATGATGTAATATAATCATCATTTTTCATCATCGCCTTTCAGCATTTTAATAATTAATATGTTGATTTGTTAATAAAATATACATATTGTACATATCTAAACAATAAATGAGAATAAATTCATTCAATTTTGTCAATGTTTATGATGTGAAAACAAGAATTTCACAAAATTTTGATAAAAATTTTGTAAATTTTTTGAACTCATGGACATCGCATTTAATTTGCTAACTTTTTTGATATTTGAGTATTTGGTATGGTATAATGCCGATCTAATCTATTTCAAAATATGCATTAATTATATTAGTAATGCTACATACATACCACCTGTTATCCATTATTCGTATGTTGAACAAAAGTGCATCCATACAGAGAGATGTAGCACTTAAACCGTCGAATACTCTTTTGACACAATTTTGTATTTTTTCACAATTCGATCTAATTTCATTTGATAATTAATATATTTTAGGGTGATTTTGATAATTGTAATTATTTTTTATGTAAATTTTTTGAATTCTATACTAGAATATCAGTTTTTTATTCTGGCTCATCTTAGTAGTGATTGATGTGTTATTACACTGTGAAATTCTCAACATTTCGATGATAGCGAATAAGAAAAGTCTTACCCTTAATATCGCATCACAATAATCATGAAATGTTTTGAATAATTATTACACATATTCACCGCGAAAAATAACACTGAATAAACAATATAAAACAAGCATAACTATGAAACGTGTTCATTAAAAAAGTTATTAAAAATAGAAATGATACGCAATCTATTCAATTCTAATTAGTCGCCATATCACAACTTCACATTCTTCATAAACTTTTTCTAAGCATCCTAACCCAAATAAAATGATATTATCTTGCAGTGCTGACTCATTAATACAATGATTCCTAATCTTTTGTACAATAAAAATAATGGTTTTTTGAATTGTTGAAAAACATTTAATTGTTTTAAGAAGGACTGAAATAGACTCTTGATTATACAAGACATCACAAGCAATAATCATATCAATCATTGCAAGTGAGTTATTGCTATTAAAATTATCAGATAATTCATTTCGTTTTATCACTTCTATTTTATCATCATTATTCCAATCTAATTCGATTATTTTCAGTTTCTCCACATTACAATTGTCATGCAAATTGTGGTGAATATTATCTATTAATAGCGGCAATTGCTCTTTTCTATCACTTAATATTATCTTTTTTGAAAATAATTCAAATAAACTTATACCAATCAAGCCACAGCCTGAACCTAATTCAAGCATTATGTTCATATCACATTCTGTAAGATGTTGAAATATTTTTTGGAAATAATTTAATAATATAATAGAGCTATCATATATATGTGATCCTAAGGTGGAACCATAACTTTCCTTTATTTCGATAATACTACTATTAAATTCAAAATACCTATAGTTTGATAGCATTATATTACCTTCTGTTAATTTCTTATTGATATTATCACAATTATCAATGCAACTCATCATTATTTGAAAATAATCTGTTATAAGAGGTATTATTATACAATCATATGGAAATACAACAAGATAATCGTGCGATATAAAATTTCCATTGATTATAAGTTGATATTTCATCTCATTTACTGATAGATTAGATGGTAATAATAACTCCACAAAAGCAACATCCTTTTTTACCTTAATTTTAATTGACTCTAAGTGGATGAATTCATTATTAGGTTTATACGGTTGAATTAGAAAATCAAACTGAAAGTAGTCGAGTAATCCTGAAATATTATCATTGAATTCCAAAGAAAGTATCAGTTGCAGTTTTATTGATTTTATGACTGTGGACGGAAATGATCGTAAAAACTGTATACGAACAATTCGTTTAGACCAAGTAGTACACTCATCACACAATTTACTCATAGTTGAAAAAAAATATCAATCTCGTTATCTCGTTATCCTGGTTATCTCGCATAACATAATGGCTTTTTTTATAAAAAACACAGGTGGCATCGGTTTCGTTTTCCTTTTTTTCTGGTTTTTACTTTTTTCTTTTTTCATAAATTAACTTTTAATTAATAATAACTTATTATTAAGAAATCACTCGTTATTTATTCTATCTCTTTTGACTGAAATTTATTGATAAATTCGCTGATAATAAATTGTGTTTCTTATTCGAATATATAGATTTCTCAATAATTAAAAATGGGACCAAAAAAAGCTGCTCCAAAGAAGAAAGATTCCAAATCCAATCCTGAAAATGGAGTAGAGTTGACACCAGAAGAAAAGGCTAAAATGTTTATGCTTACGTGTCAATCTCTTCAACTTCAGTTGGGTAATGTTATTGAACGGATGATTTTATTTTTATTTATGTTGAGTTTATTGTTTATTTTTTAGCTGAGCGATCGGAAGAAGCAAGTAAAGCTTATGCGGCAAAACGTGAATATCAAGGTAGAATAGAACAAATATCACGCGATTTTGAGGAAGAGCAAAAACAAGCTTTTGAAATAACGCAAGATATGACGAGACAATTTAAAGGAATGCAGGAAGAGCTGTTGGGACGAGTAAGCTTTTTTATCCTACCTGATTGCTAATTATCACATATCTAATACTTTATATGATTATAACACTAGATAAACAAATTGGAAGATAGTATTCAAGAATTAAAGGATCAATTAGGTACAATAAATTTATAATACTATATAATATATATTGTTTATAGAAAGAAACTAAATTATCTCCCTCAATCGGCATATTGTATAGTGTAATTTTAAATTGTTAGTTGTTTTACTTTGTTTCAATTTATATATATTTGATCGATTGGTTTGCAGTATATTAATTTCAAGTTATTTTAGTGTTCTATGTTTTTATTATCACTTTCATTTTTAATATTATATATAACGATATACTTCTATTTTTCAAAGCGGAATCTGTTGTGGAACATAAAAGAATATTGAAAGAAAAATCATCGATAATTCAATTGAAGGTGAGACTATAATACGATATATATGAATCAATAATTCCGAGTTTTCTGATATTATTGTAATTTTTGCACAGGATGAAGAAATCGCTGATTTGAAAGCTAAAATGGATGATATGGCAGAAGAATTTGGCGAGATGCTCAGGGTAACTCTTGTTGTATTATCTTAATGTCAATTCCCACTCTTATGTTTAAGATCCTAATATTATTTAAAGTTGTCCTATTTTTGTCTCTTTCAATTTTATATATTATTATTATTTAAATGCGATGATTATATAATACATCCGGCAGGGGGGTACATATTGTTTTTATGAAACTTGCTGATTTCGATATTTTTTAATATTCTCACAGGAAACGTTGGAGAAAATGCGTGAAAGAATTGAAATATCGAGTGGTAATTATGAAGGTCCGGATCTATTGATTCAGCAGCGAATGGAAGAGTTGAAATTGAATGATGCGTAGAGCATCATTCAACTATTGTTTATTGCAAGCAGTTCATAAAAATACCATAAATATATAGTTTACCCCTATTCATTTCATTACCTTATTATAATTTTAATAAAAGTATAAATTTCAATAAAATTGTGATCTTACTTATTAGTTAATTATTATTATAGCTAACTAAAAGACTAAAAGGTTTTGGTTTAAAGCTTTGATTTATTAATACTTAGGTTAGATTGTATAGGTTTAAGCAACACACTACATGCATAAACCGCAAGTTGTGGAGGGACGAAACCGTAATAGGACCACCCCGGATAGTATCCTGAGGATCCAGTCCTCCTACAACAAAATTTCGTTTTGTTATATAAATTAAATATTTTATCACTCGGAAAATAAATCTTTAATCAAATATGTTCAAGTATGACTGGTTGTGTGTTCTTAGTTATCAAAAAAAAAATTATCATCCATACAATAGAACGAATACGGTATACCCTAGTATATATATTATAAAATTTATAATTATAAATAATTAATTATTATAAATACCATTCAATATAATCACAAAACGCAAGAGTATAGAAGAACAAATAAAGTATCATAATTATTCTTATGCCCCCTGTCACTACTGTATGTGATAACTGCTGTAATAGATGTTTTTTTGTTTATAATGACCCCTTAAATAATTGGAACCCCCTTAAAATAAATAAATATTATAAACAAGAAACTGCAATTCTTTTGCGGTACCACCACCTGCTGCTGCTATGATAACAGCTCCTCCACCAGTCAATCAAAATTTCCATTTGAATTTCAATAATTCTATTGGTTCAGTAGTTATGATGATGGGAGACACTACCATATCAGGACAACAGCAGGAATAAATCGCTTCGGGATCGTTGATTTATTATTAAATGAAAATGAATTTAACGTAATCGAGGACTGGCATAAATATATTTATTATTTATTATTTATTTTTCAGCAGATCAAGTAAAATAAATATATTTCTTAATAATAACTTTTCTTATTATATAAAACAACAAATAAATTCTTTAATTTAAAATATATTTACTAGTTTGCCAAAACTGCCGGCACCGGCACTTTTTTAATTTTATTTTAAAAAAATGAAAAATTTCAGTTTGAACTTCAATATTATATAATTTAATACTACTATTATATCTTCTTTTATGATTATTCTAAATTTAACAAATTAAAATGAAGCTAACAACTACTAATCCTTTCAAAGGACGCAAAAAGTAGATTTGAAAGGTGCTGCACTTACTGAAAAGGAGAAAGACTTTTAAGGTAATTTGGTTATTGAGGGTGGGCTTTCAGCCAGATTTGTTGCCGAATACTACAATAATATGCATAACTCAACGATCGGGAAGTTCAAAAATAATATACTAGACGGATTTTCAAATAATAAGGATAACGGTAGGCCTACTAGTAAATTGGACTCAGAATCTACGTCCAATATCACTTTACAACTTGGAGGTAGGGGAGAAGCGTATTCAAATGAACGAACAGTAGTGAAGAGTATTCGAAGCTTATGCAGGAAGAGGCTCAAAATAATACTTCCGATGATGATCGAGGTACAAAAACTGTCGAGTCAAATCGTGATATCAAGCGCTTCGAAGGACGAAATAAAGTGATAACCGACAAAAATCCTGAGTTTACTACTGATGCTAGGGATAAAGCTTGTAGCAATTACAGAAATTGTTTTGCGACCGCGTGCGCTAGCTTTCCAAAACCAACAAAATATTACACCCATTGGCCGGCCTTCAAATTAATTTTGATGCAACTCAATCAACCGTTGGCGATGTAGTAGTAGGTACTGCATGAGTAACTGGAAAGAGAATAGGCAGGTCAAATAAATGGAAACAAGTCCAAAAAGATAAAGAAAACATCAGGAACAAAAGGCTCGCTTTTAGTAAATTATTTCGTTAAATCAATAATACCAATATTTATTAATGCAGATGGTATATTTGGACCAACAATGGTACATGTAGTACATGATGCTGATTCTGGTATGCCAAAAGATCAAATATTGTACGTACCACCAGAATAAATCATTAATGACTTAATAAAGTCAGGTTTAATAAATCATTTGGAAAAACCAACAAATTATGAGCCAGATTCTGATTTAACAAATATTTATTCACCTTCATTTTACAGATAGAAATAATAGAACTCCAGCATTAACACCACCAAATAATAGATGAAGTAGTTCATCAAGTGATGATGGTATGGGTACTGAATTAGAACGATATTTTGATAACGGGTTGAGAAGATATAATAATAACAACAACAGAAATAATGATTATGCACTTTTTCTCCAATATTACCTGCATCAACACCCAATCATATGAATATGTCAACTCCAAATTTTCGTGATTCATTCTATGCCAATCATCCAGAGTATGCGGGTGATTATGATTCATTCAAACATTCATTCTATGATACACCACCATCATCATCTTCTCGTTCTAGAGCATCATCAGCAACATAATATGCAGCAGCTCGTGCGTTCTAGAGCACCTTGCTTCATCTGTATCTTCATCAGTATATGAACCATCTTTAGGGTTTTTTTTGAGATCCATTTTTTGATGATGCTGATGATGATAATAGTGACGACGACAGACATGAATAGTCATTAGTAGGAAATATGAAAGATGTTGAAATTGCAGCAACAAATGTGTTATTATTAATTTTCAAGGGGTCAATTGCACCAATTTTTAACACTTTAAATAGAAGACAAGTTGAAAAAATTATTAATGAAGAAAATCAATCAATAAAAGAAAAATTTAAAGAACTTTTATCTGATGAATTTATAACAATGTATTATCACAAATTACAAGATATTGATGATAAAATTTGTAACATGAAAAATATAAAATCAATAATAATTCATTCATTAAAAATTCTTTCTGAAAACCTACTATCTACTAAAATATTAAATAAAAAAGATATTAAAAAATTATTATAATTTATTTTACTTTATTAAACTTTATTTTTTTGTATTATTATAATATTATTTTTTTGTTGTATTGTAATATTATTATAGATTATTTTCATGTCATCAACATATGAAACTTTGAAAGATGAAATTATTGATTGTGTGTATTGTCATTATTCACAAATAAATTTATATTATTATATAAATGTTCATTTAAAAACTTCAAAACGATGTAAAAATTTTTAAGAAATGTATTAATTGGCAAATCCAAATATAAATGAAAATGATTATTTTCCATTGTATATATAAATCAATTAAAAAAGAAATAAAATATAATAATGAAAATATTTCTGTAAATGATGAAAATGATGAGAATGAAAAATGAAAAATAATTGTATTAGTATTATTATATAACATACAATAAAATAAATAAATGATGGATCCAACAACATTATTAGTATTATTAGTGACAACTATTGCAAGTAGTGTATGTGTAAATGTTTACAATATTCCTATAAATCAAAATGTACAAAAATATCGGTTTGTTGTGGAGGATGTCTTGAAATTAATCGTGATATGTATACAAAAAAAGAAGAAGAAATTGAAATGGGTATAACTGATATTTATGATGATAGAAGATCAAAAAAATGAAATAATAAAAACTTACGTACCAAAATATTATGAACAAACACTTTATGAAGCAAATCCACCACAAAAAAACTATTGTTTAAAAATATAATCCATTTTTAATTTTATTATGAGATTTTTCATAATCAAATATTTCATCATTTAATAATTTCATTGATTTTTTCTTTTTTCCTTGAGAAGTCAATTTTATTTTATATTTTTTTGGCATAAGTAGGATAAGTTTGATATTTAAGAGTATCAAGAGATAGAGATTTTATATGTTGGATAACCACCCGATTGATAATGTTCTATTTGTAATTCTGAAAGTAGTTTAGATATGTAAAATCAAGTTTTGAACTATATTTTTTAATATTATTTTCAACACAAAATAATACGAAATGTTTTTCATATAAATCTTTTAACTTTGTTGGTTTTAAATCTTGATTTTTAATAAATAGTTTTCTTTTAAAGATAATTGAACAGCAGCATTTAAACGTTTAGATATAGAACTAAGTTAATTTTTTGTAATTGGATAATCTTGAGGTTTAAACCCCGTAATATTAAATTCCATATAATAACAATCACCGGGAAAGTGCGTTTAGTAATTTTTAGTTTTTTTTAGCAAAAGCCCCCCTTATTCAACACAGGTTGGAATTTTT
>VKHH01005870.1:0-58317 GCA_015144975.1 Epipyxis sp. PR26KG | reverse complement strand
AATAATAATAATAATAATAATAATAATAATAATAATAACAATAACAATAATAATAATAATAATAATAATAATAATAACAATAATAATAACAATAATGATAATAATAATAATAATAAATGTATTGTTTGTTTTTAGGATAAGAATTAATCGAATCATAAATAAAGAATGAAGCTATGCAAGTGACAAGAGATATGATATGAAATGTGAAGAAGTATGTACATAGGATAGGAAGATGATGTGAGGATCGATTCATCCATTCATCCATAGTCATAACTTACAATGAATGCGATGGATTGTAGATATTTATTATGATTTGACTGAAATAATAATGATTGATTCAATGATCATTAATTGTAAATAATATTAAAGATATGATTAATCATGTTTCTTATTATTTGAAATCATTTCATTTTTATTCTAAACTTTAAAACACTTCATCATATGGATATGTATACACAACAGAGTGTACAAATATATAATCACGATGGTACACAGTCAACAAGAAATGCTATGGGATCGCATTGTAGAGTAAGTTACAATGGCTTGAATGATGAGAAGTCGTCGAAATAATCATAGTTATGATGGAATAAGATATGAGCTATTGTATTTTTCATTATATTTAAGATCCAGGATGAGCATAAACTCTAGTAACAATAGTATATCATAAGATAAGTTATATATACATACCAGTATCAAGTTTGCAATCATGAATAAACTTGGTATGAGAGTTACTATCTTAGTACTGGTTATTCATGGCTATTTCGATACTATCTATATGTGATTCAACTCATAATTATATCATCATATTTTCAATAAAATAAAAAACTGAAAAAAGAGTTTTAGAAAGTTACAAAGTTTGATTATGATTATTAACTAATTTGGATATGATGAATGAACAAATGATTCGTTTTTATTTATCATATCAATTCGAATTTATATCAAATAATAAGAAATGTCTGGAATAATAGTTTATGGAATTAATGAATATTACAATCACCAGCCATCACGCCTCACATATCACATACCATTGTGAACTGAAGTTATTTGATAAATAGTATCATTATTCTAATCATTCATAATTAATAAGTAATTAGATCTTCAGTTATTTTGTCTTTGACTGGCACTAGGTCATAATGATAATAATTATAATAATGATAATAATTGTTTGATTTAAGTTGATAGAAGAAGTGTTACACTATCAATAGCAATACCAACCCTAGAGTTATATGATAATATCATACTATTTCCGCTTCCATACTCTTGATTATTATCATTATTATAAATATAAAAGTCAGAACTACATGCTTGACTAGTACTACTTATCCCATAACATTCATTCCCAGCATATATCCCACTTGGTATGAGCTGACCCATAGTATTCGTGTAGTATATCATTCCAACGTTCAGAGCAGTATTCTTATTGGTTGAGATTACAGCAGAGCCACTGATTATAACATTAGCAAGGGAACCAGTCGTACGATGAAGGATTTTTCGATTCGCTACGATGCCATAAGGGGATGGCTTCGTTTCCATAAATGATAATGACACGCTAAGCAAAATAACAAAAAAATATAAATGTGATTTTATCATATAATTATGATTGTATGTTATTCCATTAAAATATAATAAACAAGCGATACATACACTATTATTAGTGTAATAATACTGTGAATGATGCGAATTAAAAATATTTTATTTATCATATAATACTTCACACTCGAATAATGAACATGTCCAAGTTACTAATAATTATTATAAATTAATAAATTAAATAATTAGAAGTGCTCACCTGTGAATCGAACAATTCTTGACCATAGAAATGAAGAATCCTACTTGATTATTTAATGATGCTGTTGATAATGCAGCAATCGCACCAGATACATAATAGTCTCCAACAGGCTTGGGGGGAATACTTAACACATAATCAGGAGCAGATTGGATTAACTCACCAGATACCGTTAACTAACAATTAACAATCAAATAAACACAAAGAGATTAAAATATTATTATTCGCAAATAATCAATAATAATATATTAGGCTAATTTTATATAACTATAATTATTAATTACTCCAACTTCATAGGACCATAGGTTCAAATTATCAAATTATTTTAAGTTTATCGTTAAGTAAACCAGTATTTACTTAGAGTGTAGGGATCACTAATATTATTATTATTAATATTGTTATTATTGTTATTGTTATTATTATTATGTTATTATTATTATGTTATTATTATGTTATTATTATTATTAATATTGTTATTATTGTTATTAATATTATTATTATTGTTATTATTATTATTATTATTATTCATAAAAAATTTAAAATGTCATTATTGTTTTTATCATTATGTTTAGTATCATTATTGTTATATTGTCAGTACCTGTCCTGAGCTGACAGTTACAGCTCCATGATTACTGACATCACTATAAAGTATCACAAAGCTCAAATCATCAGACGCTTTAGCTATATCGATATCCATCAAGCCACCACTCAATGGAATAGTAGTTTGACCCGATGTTACATGCCATGAAGATCCAAACACTATAATAATAGACATAAATAACAAAATAATGAATAAGTAACTTATGATTTATATATATATTATATAATACTATATAAAATACAAATTTCAAAATCAAATAATTTTTAATTTTAAATAACTTTGAATATGATTGTGTAAAATTAATGGGTTAATATGAGAGGGACGGACAAATGTAATTATTTATTATTATTAGAAAATAAAAAGTATTCATATCGAAATTGAATTAATAAATGAAATAAAAAATGAATTTGAAAATGGCATACAATTGATATACTTGTTATTATACCGGTATCGATATAACGTATCATAATGATAATATAATATTCACTTACAGATTGCATAGTTTTGAGTAACACTTGATACATCATCAATAGCTTCAATTGTAATTATTTGAGTTGTAATTCCATAATTATTGGCAGCATCCGTATAAGCTACAACAATTGTTCCATTATTTAATTGAGTGGCAGTAAGAGAATATAAAGCATTTGATCCATATAATATCGTTGAATTGGCTATTATTAAATCATCATTAATTGATTTACTCGTTGGAAGTGTCACTAGAATTACTGATAACGGACCATATTTACCATAATACTGACTAGTTAACGAATTAGGAATTAAATCATCATTATTTTCTAGACTATCATGATACAATAATAAGTATTGTGAATCTGAGACACTAGCGATAGTCGTGTAAATACTATAATTATAATTTGTTAAATATTGTGTTGGTTGAGATAATGTAACCGTTGTATAAGAGTCAACATATCCTATAATAAAATAGAGTACAAAATAATGATCATTTTAATAAAAATAAAATAAAAATGTTAATGCTGTTCGTTGATGATGTATTATTTAACATATTATGGATGACGTTGAAGAATATCATAATATGACACTTTTGTATTATTTTATAAAATAGAATCATTTTGACACTTTTATTATAAAAATTAAAATAATGATAAAATATTTTGATGAACCTATACGATAATATAATACTATTAAAATACATATTATTTATATAGAAATATGTTATATAGTAATAATATCATATCAAATACGTACCGAATCTTGTCATTAAAACTGAAGAATCAGAATAATCGTAATATGAAATTGCGAAAGATGTTGCACTAAGGCTAACTATGCCTGGATTAATTGAATAAGTATCAACGTATTTAACAGGCGTTCCTAAAATAATAGCGATATTATTCATATTCTCGTTTGATTGAATATATCCTGATACAATATATGCTGTCTCTTCCGCATCATTATTATCAGCGCAAATTATTATAAATGATCCAGAATTTTGAGACAAAACTATTATTTCATAAATATTATAATTTGCATTATAAGTAAAGATTACTTTCCCTTGATTAGGTTTATTTGCATTAACTACAATTAATTGAATAATGCTAGTTGAAGTTAACTTATCAGTGACTGTAGTCAGAAATGTATTATTAAATAATGGAATCATATTATTGTTGGAAGGACAAATATTCAATTCAATTGAAGTAGTGTTTAAATAAATTGATGTTCCTCCTCCTATTTGAACTGAACCACTATTTGAAAGAGACACAATTGAACCAGAAGATATACTGTTTGAAATGTATAAATTTGAGGATACTTGGTTGGTTGAATAAACCTGTACATATAAGATAAGTTATTAACAAAAACTACAGAAAAAAATAAATTACTGTATAAATTATAACCTTGCTGTAATCCTGCTTGATAGTGAACACTACTGCAAATAAAACTATGATTGACACAAGCTGCAAAATAAATAAACCAAGGATTGCGTTTCGACATAACTTTCTAATAGATTCGTTTCTCATACGATCACCACCGTAATATCTGCCGCCAGCTGGTTGAATAGAACCATCTTCATTCAGAAGTTCATCAATGGAACCAAAAGAAGTTGGTGCGTATTTAGCGTACATTCGATCAAAAAAGTCACGAGTTTGCAGATGCAATGATGCAAATTAAGTAAATGATTAACTCACCGGCTGTCTTTATAATTACTACTGTATCTTACTGTTTGTTCCTAAAAAATAAGCAAAAGAGAAAGAATGGTTGTTTTGAAAAGTATGAAAAGTCTTCGGGGGGGGGGGGGGGGTATAAACCGAATTTTTAACATTTATCGGTATACGGTACAAAAATTTGAATTTTCTACGGTAAACAACCAATAATAACTTTTTATAATAATACTGATATTTATTTTTAAAATTATCAGCAAGTTCCGATGATGCTAGGGATTAATTATGTTTTGTTTAATTACGATCTTATTCTTCTAAATACTTGTAACATTAATTAGGGAGTTGCCATAACGCCATAACATCATAACATCATCCTTCAAATTATTATTCGCCTTTTTTACAATTCATCATCATGGAAGCTTTTAAATTAGAACATAACGAGTTATGTGTTGATGTTGTGTCAACACGAGGCTTGTCAATACCAAGATCGATTATAGCAATAGATCTTATTTCTTCATTAAAAATTATTGTGTTGTATGAAAATATGGTGTCAACCTCAGGTTCGATAGCTGGAAAATTTATACCAGGCGAAGACGAAGAAATTATCTTGAATCATTCAGCAAAGTTTTCACTCAAATCTTTTGATATTGACTCTATTCAGCCTATACATTTGTATTTGGTACAGCAAGTTGATCATAGTAATAGCACTATGTATGACCCAATTTCGGGTTTTCAGCCAGTTGGAATTACTAATGCCCGTATTTTAATAGCACAAGCTATTATAGATGCCCGTCTTGCATTGCTGCATCCACAAGAATATTTGAGTGTTGAGCTTGTACCATGCAATAGCGGGGGTGTAATTGACACTGGTTTCTGTGGTATTATTTATTTAAAGTTACATGCAAGTGGTGCCGTAACTAATATAATTGATTTGAAGAATGGAGTAGAAGTTATGGAAATGAAAAGAAAAATCGAAATATCACAAAAGTTTATTGAAAAGCAGAATTTTGATCAATATCAATCATTAAAACTATGGTACGGCGAATGTCGAACGAAGTATCCATATCTAGAGGATAGAAAACTTAGACTCATATCACTTGATGAGTGTGGTAGACATCGTCTAGTATGTAATTTTGTAGGATCTGTTAAACCTCCAAGGTATTGTGACGGTCCACGATTTTCCGCAAGGATGGTTTCATTAATACCATTTTATCGTGGCGTGGAGTTAATAGGTGGGAACGTATCATCATGGTCTTCTCCATGCACTACTATGATGAAATTACAAGGAGATGTTGAAGATCATGCAATACTTCTATGTTCATTATTACTTGGTTGGGGAATGGATGCTTATGTGGCTTATGGTACTATTTATCCCCCCAATGTTAATAATGGTAATAATAATTCTTATGTCGATCCTTTGGATCAAATTCATCAACATCATCACTATTGGGTTGTAACACTTGATGGTATTGATAGTACTGTTGACGAAGATGAAAAGTCTACTATGAACCATCGTTCTCAATCTAAAGAAGCGAAGACGTCATCTCGTTCATCACAAACCACCTCACTTCATCAGCAACAGCATGGATCTTCAAAACAATCATTGAAACCAGGTGGTTATGTCACTTTTTGGGAACCTCTCACAGGTCAACAATATCAAATCTTAATTTCTTCTAAGAATCAATCATGTGTTGTTATTCAAAAAAGACATGAAAATCAATCAAATTCTGTCAATAATCATAAGCAGCGATGGAAACATCCTTTCAAAAATATTTATAGTTTATTTCGCCATAATAAATACTTAATTAATATTCAAATAAGTCCAAATGTTTCTGATGATTTATTAGAATTAACACAAGAAGTACCAATGGCTTCATTTGATATTGATAATAAGAATTATTGGCAACCTTTTCTAAACTTTCATTATGATCGTGTGAAACATCCTGGTGCTAATGTCCCTATGGATCAAATGGATCATTTTCTTAGCATAACATCTGCTAATATTGAATCAAGGGTATTATCAACAGTAAACAATCATATATTAAATATTGAAATAAATATCGAACAAGCTATTCAACAAATTATAAAACAAATGAGAGAAGCAGTTGGTTTACAAACGACTTTCAGTGACAATCTTGCAATTAAATTACAGGTCGAATCGTAATAACACTTATTATAATATAAAATAAATAATGAATGAATGAATGAATAAATAAATGAGCAAATCATGTCAATTAAACTAAACAAGAGGAACAAGCTATAGAATATAACATAGAGCTCTCTTAAGCTCTACGCTTTCTTCCTCGATCAGAATTAATAAAATTGGATGAAATGCGATATTCTTCAACATGATACTGTGATCTTCAAGTAGCTGGATTTAAAAAACACAATGCAGAAATAATAAATCCAGCTACTTGAAGGAATATCGCATTGTTATGTATTCTGATCGTAATGTTCTAATCATGCTAATATAAGAACCTTATTACAATATTTTTATTTTTCTAATTATTTTTTCTTATTCCCTACTTTTATAGCCTGCATTATTAGCATATGAATTTGATCGAGTAGTTGGTATGTCATTTGGTAATGAAGATTTCCAATTATCAATCAAAAATATTGTTTCTTCAGGCGAATGTTTTTTAGCATATCCAACATGCTTTTCTTCTACTCATATACCAACTATTATTAACACTTTACATAAAACGGATGCTTTTCGAGATGTTGTTTTAGTCAAATCTGGGGGTGGGAGCAGTGGGATGAATAGTGGATTAGCTTCTTATTCTAATGTTGGTATTGCAAAACTAACAAATCATGCGGTTAGAATAAAAGTTGTTCCTTATTCTGATAGTATTTGTGCAGTATGGATTATGATTGGTGTATGTTATCTCAAATAATGAGAATATCTTTTGTAATAATTGTATTTAAAATTTATATTTTTTTAACATTTAAAAAAAAAATTGGTCAATCAAACAGTAGGGGGTATGAGACACTCAAAGGAATAGAACTGTTAGCTCAGTTCAATTAAATAAATGAATTGAATTTTGTTTTATTATAATAAATGGTGAGCTAATTTAAATAAAACATATCATTATTTAAAATACTTAAACTAATTAACATAATAAATTAAAATGACTCAATAAAGTCTCTCATTAATAAACATATTCACCTTCATATAATAAAATTTCACAAATTTTAAATATTTCAAACAAAAATAATCTTAATAGAGCAAAATTCAAAGCAAAAAGAGAAATTTTTCTTTTATTTTCCATTCAATTCATCAACTTAAAATCATTGTTTGTAACGAATAACATATCGTTTTTCATGATTTTAAGACGACATTGAGATATTATTATAATTTAAACCACTTTATATTAATTAAATAGCATAATAACTATCTTTTTGATGAATGAATTGAATGAAAAAAAGAAAAATTTCTCTTACTATGAATTTTGCTCTATTATTAATTAATTCATTATTTTTTAATGGCATTTTTCTTTTTAGAAGCTTTTGAAGTAGCTCCTGTAGCACCACCATTAGCATTATTTGATGCACCATATCCATTTTGAGCTTTGCGTTGTAATTTTGTTAGAGTTCTACTTTTCAATTCTTCTCTTGTCAAAGGTCGCATATCCATATCATCTTCATCTTCTTCCTCATCAGAATTATGATTATAATCATCTGCTTTTGGTGGATTCACATGTAATAATTCTTGTCCCATGGGTACTTTTGGACCTGATCCTAAAACAGTGACAAGTGATTGAGACAAATCTACACTTTCATTATAAGCATCAGAAGTAATTTGTTTGAATTTCTCAGCTGGTGCATTAGTTTTCATAGTATTTTTTCCTGGTGAATTAGTACCAAGTAAACTAGAACGAACAGCAGAATAATTTTGTAATAATTGATTAGCTTTTTTCTCAATAATTCCTAAATAATTAACCATATTTGAATCAGTGACAACAGCATCACCAATATCATCTCCTTCAAAATCAAATTTACTAAATATACTTTGCATTCCTCTTTTCAAACTTTCAAGAATTCTTTGTAAATCTTGACATCTTGATTCATATTTCTCTGCCATAGAATCACTTGTTTGTAATTTTGTTTCTAAATCTTTTAAGATTTGTTTATGTTGATTTACATCATTTCCACTTTCTTGTGCAAATTTCATTTCTTCTTCACGTAAAGCTTGAATTTGTTCTTCATATTTCTCAATTTCATTATTTTGTTCATTTACATAATTAAATAAACTGAAATTATGTTCTTCATTTTTAATGAATGTACGAACGAGTTCATCAATGTCAGTAATACCAGTAGCACTCTTGATTTTATTAAATGCTTCTTCAAAATTTTGTGCTCTTTCTTTGAAATTAATACCATCTTCATTATTATTTGTATTACCAGTAGCACCTAAACTTTTTGATTTAGAAAATTCTTTATTTTCATCTAAAGAATTTGTTGATTTAATATTTCCTGATGAACGACTGCCAACAGCCTTACGACTACTACCAAGACTTGTAGTTGGTAACTTCAATTCATAATCAAGGATTTGACTAAGTACTTGCATTTGTTCCTCAAATTCTTCATGTTCTTTTCTATTGGCTTGCTCAATTGCAGCAATTTCCATTTGATAAGTATCACGTTGTTCATAAGCTTGATTTGATGTTTCAATAATTTCAGCCATTAATTTTTTACGTTCTTGTAATTCTCTTTCCATCTTACGATAAATATTCTCAAATACAACTCTTTCCCTACGTAAATCATCAATATTATCTCGTAAGGATTTGTTGTGAGATATTGCTTCATTAAATCTAATCAAAGCTTTTTCTAGCCGATTTTCTAAAATTCGAATTTGTTTTTGAATCATAAAATGATTTTCCTTGGATGCATTCACACCACCCATTGCTCTTCTTTGCTGCAATATTTTTTGTTTCATAATATAGATTTGTTCTTCCATAATTTGAATATTTTTCTTTTCAGTTTCAATCGACATTGCATATTTATCTCCTTGTTCATTTAGTTGTTGAATGATTTCCAGTTGATTTGTCGACATTGGTTTGTTCGAACTTCGCATAATCATACCAATCTCATTTTTTATAGATTCATTATCCTTTCTGAGTTTATCAATTGTTACTTGTTGTTTTCGTAGTAATGCTTGACTTTCTTCAGCATACGCTCGTCTATTTGATTCCATATTTCGATACTCATTTTGAAGCTTTTCAAGCTCAATTTGTCGTGGATCTCTTCGATCTACACTTAAATTACTCATTTTTGCACAGTATAATCTACTAATCAAATTTATTTGCTAAATATTAATGCAATATATATAATATGGTGGCTAAAAAACAATTTTACATATCATAAAAAAATCAAAAAAAAAGAAAGACGTTTCACTTTTTTACATTTACTTCAGACAGATATGTTAAGTAAAATAAAATAATCATCAAGTTAATGACGCTGAAAATGTAAGATTAAAATACTTCAAGAAAAGATTAAAATACCATGTTTTTCATTCATTCATTCATTCATTTTATTAATGATTGAGTCGAAGAAGCTAGAGCTTAAGAGGGCTCTCTGTTATGTTTTATAGCTTATTCCTCTTGTTTAGTTGAACTGGTTTGATTTGCTCATAATTCCTATTAATTCATTCATTCATTCACTTCATGTTAATTAATTAATTAATTCACATTATTGCCTCACCACAACAATCTAAAACATCATCAATATCGAATATCCAAGTTGAAATGATGCTACATTTGTATTGCTTACTTATAACCTTATACTGTTCTTTATAATGTTATTATATAATCAATTCAACAATAATAATTGAACTTCAACACTTCAACCTTCAACACTCAATTTGTGAATTAGTGTTATGTGTTATGTACTTATAAACTACAGTCTAATTAAAACTTAAAGCACTGAAGTCAACTAAGGAAAGAATTATACATTGTATTGTATGACAGAATTGTATATTCTTGTTATTTTCCTACGATTAGTATCATTAATGTCATTTGATATGAAGAAGGTGTTGATAAAGAATTCACGTACACTTTATATGGATACTATCGATCCATTAGATAATTTAAAAGAAAATAAGAATATACCACTTCGTTATACCCAAACGCCATTTACAACCATTGATAATAAATCACTTATTGATAATGAACAGCAAAAGAATTCTTTTGTTTCAACTCCTACTAACTCGTATAATAATAGTATAATTTATATTGATGTAGAATCCAAAATGCTTCAAAACTTACCAATATTTTTATTAAATACATTTAAAACTACTTTTTCTGAATTAATTCCAAGAATTTCTTTAATAATCCTCACAATTCATGTTATGCTTTTGATACCATTATTACCATTTATCAAATTTAAACTTGGTACAAGTATAATCCCTTTCATATATATCGGTCCTGTTTTGTTCAGTTTACCATTTTTTACATTTTGGATATGGGAAAATAATTGGTATCCTTTACCAATAATTGATTTACGATTACAACGTTTCATTGAATCACAAGCAAAATTAGCTCAACAAAAAGAACAAATTGAAACAAAAGGTTGGGATGAATTACTTGAATCAAAAGAATTATTATTATCAGAAGAAGAAGATATGGAACGTGTTAATAGTATTGCATATGTTAAATTAATGGCAAAAATAGATGTTTCATCCATGATAGATGAAGTTATGTATATAAAAGAAAATCCTGAATTATTCAAAAAATATGAAAAAGAAAATTTTATGAAACTGAAATCATCGCCTAATCCAAATACCATTGATGCAATAAATGCATTATTATCATCAGAAGTAACAAATGGACTTACTAAAGAAGAAATTTTACAACAATTAAAGGATTTACAAAATAATATTGAGAAATGGAAAGAATAATAATTATAAATTAATTGAAATATGGATTATATTTTTATCATAATAATAACGGAGGATGTGAATAGCTATTGAAAATCAAACAGTGCTCCTAAATGATGAATTATTAAAATTATAAAATAAATAAGATTTTAATTTTAATAATCAACAAACAAATAAATCTAATCACAATATTTTTGATTTTTTGAACCATTTTCATTTTCGTATTATGCTCTTATACTCAAATAACTTATAGAATCTTAATCAAAAATTTCATTTTCATATCGCAATAAAATCATTCCCATTTCCAATAAAAAATATCAATCCATCTATAATTTAAACAAATATAAAAATATTATTCTTTTTATAGAGAAGAATTTTCTTTCATTTGGATTAATCCATATCCTTTCTTTCCGCTTTCTAATTGTTCTGCTGATTTTGAACGATCAGTTGGAACCATTTTCAAACGAAGAATAATATTATTACCAAGCTTTGCTTTCATTTTTCGTTTAATATCTAACTGATCCACTGCGAAGTCAGTATAAGCTGGAGTACTATAGTAACATTATTATTATTAATTAAAATATTATATTTATTTCGACTATTTTTATTCTAAAATAATAGTACCTGTTTTGCATGAAGTATGTATTGTGAAGGAATTCGAAAAGTCTTACTTTTGATCCAAATGTTCCCATTTTACTATATACTTCGATTTTGAAGTTACCTTTCACAGTACAATCGAAGTCAGTCCCAATTGTATCATTATTTGAAAGTGGTAAGAAGCCAGTATCGATGAGATTTTCAGGTAAAAAGTTAGTCACTCTGTATACTTTCACTTGAATGTTTGTAATAGAAATGCCAGTCTTAATATTTAACAACTCAATTCCATAAAATAGAATTTGAGGCTGTTCTGGGACTTTTAATGCTAAGCATTCAGGAGAGTCAGCAGCAATATCGCCAATATTTCCTTTAATATTCCATGCATGTCTCCACAAAGCTTCATAAAATATGACAAATTTACGTTGACTTGTAACAGTAAGCCCTCTATTGTTTGTAACTCTTTCACGATCATATATTTCTAAAGCTTCAGTTGCACTTTGAGCGTAACCAGCACGAATTAATGTCACACAACACATCAATCCAGCACGTCCTTTACCGGCTTTGCAATGCATACTCACCACATTTGCAGGATCAGTATCTAACCAAAGCTTCGCACTATTTGCAAATGCAACCATTGTTTCAAGTGGAGGTGTATTATGGTCTTTGAATGGATATCTTTCTACGCGACCATGAAATATTTCAGGATCATATCCTCGACCAGGTTCACAACAAAAATTGAACAACTTGTAATGATCATAATGACGAGAATCTAAAAATCTCTTGATTTCTAATCTAGGGTTACGATAGATATGCTCGAGTCCTAAAAATAATGTATCAAAAATAATTGATAATACAGTAAATTATTTTGGATAAGCTATTTACCAGCAGCAGGAAATCCATGGACGATTACTCTTGGCACTACATAAGTTAAATCCAAATCAAAACCATCTTTAATATATCTAACTTTGCTTCTAGAAACAGATTTTCGGCAAGAATGGAACAAAAAATTACATGGAAGACAAGCTGAACTACAGCAACAAACTTTATGCACTTTCGAACTTAAAGGGCCATCATCGATATCTTCATGCCTAATCATCTTGTATCGAATAATCTTTCAATACAGGATTAATAAATTATTTTTTTCTGATCAGCAAAGGAATCACAATACCACCACTTGCCTATTATATGATGGTATAATAATTAGATTCGATTTTCAACGGTTCGTCGTTCGTCGTTCATCATAATTTTCATTTTTTTAATAAGATCATTCATGCTTTAATTTATTAATTAAGTTATAAACAAAGTACTGACTGCTCTTCATTGCTCTGTGAATACTGAGCATATGCATTTAATTATGAGTTCATAGCGATATTTTGATATTTTTATTACTACGTTGCTTTAAAAATATTAGAAACTAGAATGATGAATAAATTATTTTCTTCCAATTTTGCAATTAAGAATGCTATTTTCGCAAGTAGTATACAATTCAATACGAGATTATTAGCCAGATGTTTGTCATCAATTGAACCTGATTACGATGAAACCACTAATATTACACAAAAGAAATTAAAACATAAAGTTCCACAGAAAAGGTTAAACGACTTGAACCTTCCACACATTTTTATTAAATCAGTAAAATGTCAAGTATTTTTTATTGTTGCTACAAACCAATAGCTTGAGATGAAATCAATTATTTGTTCTTTCTCTTCGTTTTGACCTATTATTATATTGCTTTCTAAATAATTACCATAAATGCTGATTGCAATAAACAATTTAAGAACTTTTGTAGAATTAATTATCCTTATTCTAATGTACTAATATAATTATTATTCATATTATTAGAGCATCTAAACTCCTCAATATTCTTCGTCAAGAAGAACTTGAAAAGTTGAAAGCTGGGAGACAATTTCCTGATATAAAAGCTGGTGATAGTATAGCAATTGAAATGCTTCCATTTATGACATCAAAAACAAGTGATACTGTGAAAGGTTTAGTTATAAAAAAGGTTAATCGAGCAAGTGACACATCTGTAACTATATTGAATGTAAGTTATCTATGATAATAACCATTTCAATAATCATAATATAATAATTCTTACCATTTATTTAGGTTGAAAATGGCACTCCTTTAGAACGCCATATTGTCTTATACAGTCCATTAGTCAAAAATGTGACAATATTACAAAAAGCATTTTTGCATAAAGGCAAGAAGAGAGTGAGAAGAAGTAAAATATATTATGTTTCTAAGTTACATCCAGAGAATTTCACAGTGAAATAATAGTTATTATTATACCATAAGATTATTATGATGAATAATAATAACCATTTCAGATTTCATCATTCGATGAGAAAAGGATGTTATGGTACTTAAAAAAATAGTAATTAAAATATTATTTTCAATTTTTTTATTTACCGTTATATTATTTAAGTTATCTTAACAATGATAATAATGTAGATCATAAAAGAAATGATCAACAATTCAATCAACCAGATTGTCCTCATTTGACATAATCCATCATAATAATTAACTCATTTTGTATTGTCAAACTTAGAGTCACTATTATTATACCAACATCAGTATCAGTATATACAATAGTAAGGCATTCACAACTCCGGAATCCTTATTCAACCGGTATTTAAGGTTAAGCAAACTTATTAAGATTCCAATATCATGATTAACTACAGTATTTACAAACATTATGATTATAATTTATGTAATGATCCATATTACCATGTCTTCTTCTCCGATACGAATGACATCTTCATCATCATCATTATTGCTGATAACATACTCGTCATTGGATACTTGTGACTCCAAGACAACTGATGAGTTATGTAAGTTATCATCATTACCTTGTGCATCGGATTGATTATGGTTCGTTAGATGAACTTCATTTTTATTACTGTTTAATTCGTTGTGATTCCCATCCAATGCCGCATGTGGCTGTGGCCGTGGAAGAGAAGAAAATAACTCACCAGCAGCAGTACCGTTTGATATCCTCACACCCACAGGTGTTGCCATACTTGCTGGTATCATAGGCGGAATGAGCATGCCATCTGATACGCTTCTACTCATGGGAACTTGAGCTATCCCACCTGTCCATGAAGGAGTACTCATCATAGGATATGATAATACTGCTCCCCCTATAACCACCGGTCCCAATGATCCCACTGGTCCCAACCCTGCTAATGGAGGCAGAGTTAATCCTCTTATTTCTGCATCATATTCCGCATCAGCAACTGCTTGTTCTTCTTCATTCAAATGAGAATCAATATTATCAACAAGATATGATCCTTGATCTTCAATCGAATGAATCAAATGATATGATTGCTTCACAAACTCCATCAAACAATCATCTTTCGCATTCATATCATTGATAATTTTCACAACTTTTTCTTTATTATTATCATTCTTACTGTTATAATCATCATCATTTAGATCACAATCGTCATTATCATTATTATCAAAAGTCAAAAACTCCCTTGTTTCAGCTGAAGTGAAATGATTATCAGGCATTTTCGCATCAATAACACGATCAGAAAGAGCAATTTTCCCAACTTGTTTCTTATAAATCTTTTCTTCCATTGTATTCCCTGCTACTAAACGATAAACATAAACATTTTTCTTTTGTCCAATACGATATGAACGGAATATTGCTTGTAAATCATGTACAGGATTCCAACTTATATCAAAAATAACAATACGATTTGCTGATTGTAAATTAATACCCATATTCCCTGCTTTAGTTGATATTAACATTAATTTCAAATCATTATTATTATCAATTTTATTAAAACTTTCAATATTAACTTGTCTATTATTACTTGTTACTGAACCATCAAAACGTAAATAATCTTTTCCTTTTTCCCATTTTGAAAATTTATTTTTTGTTTTTAAAGAAATATTATTATTAAGATTTATATTATTATTATTATTATTATTATTATTATTATTTGAGATTTGTAACATCTCACCCCAATCAGAAGTATGTAAAAATAATTCGATTAAATCTAATGATGGTAAATTTTGAGAAAATACAAGCATTTTATCACCACAATTTACAGAATATGCTAATAATGATAATAAACATACTATTTTATTTCCTAAAAAAAGAAACTCTTTTGTCGATAATATTTCATTATTATTAATACTACCGGTATTATTATTATCATTATTATTATTGCTACTATTACCGTTAATAATATTAGGTGACATTTCTGGTATTTTTTCCCAAAATGATTCAGCTATTATTTCAGCTAATGGTGATTGTATTTCTGAAGTAATAGTTGGAACAGAATCATTATTTCTTGAGTTGATATTATTCATAAGATTATTATTATTATTATTATTATTATTATTATTATTATTATTGTTATTCATAAGATTATTATTATTATTATCAAAATCATCTTTCGAATCATTATTATTATCATTATTGATTAATTCATCATATGAAGTCGTGGATGGGTTACGAGTAATCGATTCATTTGATTCGTTTTGTTTAGATTTTCTATGATTATTCTTTCCATTTTCTTCATCACTACTCGAATCCATTATATTACTTTGCTGAGTATCTTTTTCATTTTTATTATTACTATTATTACGATCATCATTATTATCATTATTATTATCATAATCATTATGAAATAATATATTATCATTACTATTATTATGATCATTTTCTTCATCACTTATATCGATACTTAAATCAATAATTTCACGAGAACCACTTGCATCAATGCAAATTAATTGTGAATTAATTGGTTGAAATGTTGATAAAATATGATGTTCATCATTACTTACAGCGCCTAATATAATATCTTTTCTCAAACGTTTCGATTTCGATTTTTGTAATCTTTTCGGTTTTCTTTTTCTTTTTCGATTATTATTATTATTACTATCATTTGAATTTTGGTCACTACTATCATCATCTAATTCATCATCTTTCACGATAAATCCCCCTAGGTCCGAATCATTATCACTATTCTCTGAACTATTGTCTTCTTCATCATCAATTAAATCAATCAAATCCTCATTTTTTTGTGATGATATTTGCTCATCATTTTTCATAATAGATTGTTGTAAATCATTAACACGATTTTCTATATCAGATGCCATTTTGAAACCATTAATTTTACAATAATCAAGTTTTGATTGAATTAATATTTTATATTTTGTTAATTCATTACCAACTTCATTACCAACCTGTATTTTTTCAATTATATTACTGTTGTTATTATTATTATTGTTATTATTATTATTATTATTGTTATTATTATTATTATTTTTAATTGATTTTTGAATATGCTTTTCATAATAATGCATAGCTGTACATGCAGGATGATTCCATACTCTCATTAATGCTTGATATGCTTTAAATAATAATGATTTCTTTTCATTTGCACTTTCAAATTGTGATAAATATAATTTATATAAATATTTCTGAAATGATGTCATTTTTAATGTTATTACAAATTCTCTTTTAGAAATTTCAATTGTTTTTAATAATAAATCATTATCTTTACGATCAATAATTCCTGATAATTTTTTATGTAAAACATAAATTCGACGTTTCATTTGTTTTATATCAATAATATCAGCATCTTTACTTTCTCCTTTTTTAATTGGATTAACAAATAATGAACGAAAACTTTTTAATTTCCCAAGAAAATTTTCTTTTGCCCAATTAATCATACACCAATATTCTTCAAGATTATTTTGTAATGGTGAACCAGTTAATGCAATTCTACGTTTTGTACGAATAGAACTTAATGATTCTTGTAATTTCCCACCATTATTTTTTATAACATGTGCTTCATCAGCAACAACTATGTCAGGCCCAGGGTCTAATAAATAATATTTAAATAAATCTTTACTATTAATATTATTATTATTTGCAAAAGTTATTTTCTTTTTTATTATTATTGAATTTGGAGTTGGTGTTTTTAGATTTTTTTTAATTTCATCATTATCATCATCAACTAAATTTCTAAACATTTGATATCCCATAATAATAATTCCACCATTTATAAACCATGTTTTTAATAGCTTTAAACGAACTTTAAGATTCACATTTGAATCAATAATATTAATTTGATTGGATTCCATTAAACCTTTTGGAGTCCAATTTTTATATTCTGATTTCCAATTTTCTAATGTATTCACAGGTGCAATTATTAATATACGATGAATTAGTTTTTTATCTTGAATAACATCAAATTTTATTAAATTTTGTTGATTATTATTATTAATATTATTATTATTATTATTACTAGTAGTAGTAGTAGTAGTAGTAGCATTTTCAGTAACTACAGCAGAATTATTAATATTATTCTCATCATTATTTGAGTTAAGATTATTAGTATCTATTAGTTTACTCGCATTAGAAGAAGTTAATGATTGATTTATAATATTAGATTTGATCACTTTTGGTTTATATACATACTCATCAATTATATTCATCATTTCCGGATTATTTAAAATAGTGATTGTAAAAGCAATGACTGTTAATGTTTTCCCAAGGCCCATACAATGAGCCACAATGCATCCTCCACCCTATGATGAAACAAAATCATAATTTATGAATCTTAAATAATTAAAATTCAGTGTACCTTGTCAATCTTCGAATCTTTTATTGTACCAAACAAATTGTTCCATAAGAAATGAAGACATTCTTTCTGTCAATAATAATAGCATCGTATATTTTATAATAATAATGATAATAATTATGTTTTAAGAGATATTTGATCTTTTATTTTCTTGTTCAAACTTATCAGCCATAATAATAATAACAATAATTATCTAAATAATAGTAAGTAATTCCTTCATTTTGTTACTATCTACTCTATGTAACTTAGCAACTCAATCCAAGTCTATATGATATTCTTAACTAAGAAATATGTAAGTTAATGCAACTAAAAAAATAAAAAAATAGACTCTACTTAAGAAAGAAGGAAATCCAAAAATTTAACTGGAAACAAGACGAAGTCCATCATGCAATGAATGAAAAATGGATAATATTTTAAAATAAAAACTATTTAATAAAGTAAGATCTTGTTTTTTTTTTAATTAATTCAAAAATTAAAATTATCATAATAATATTCATACTAACACAAATATTTTTTCATACATTTTCATTCATTCATTCAATGACAATGAAACCATTCATACTATTATTTAGATATTCCATACATCATACTATGATACCCCCTTGGATACCATCTCAACTCATAAACACCAAACACCACCTACACCCCTACACATGTGAAGATAATAAAACATAATATTTCAAAATCAGTTTCTACTTATTATTTTTATTACTTCACACGTATACATACTATTATTATTTAATTTTTTTATGATTTTAAAAAATTATTTAAAAAAAAATATTTATTATTTTTTTAATGGTAATTTTTCAATAGCATCCATAATATATTGATTATTATATTGATTAATATTACGTATGATACTTTCTGTTAACACAGGTGTGTTTTTAATATAATCAGATGATATCATTCGATTCGAGTATTCTGTGACAATCTGATGGAATATATCACTTTTTTTCAACTCATTCATTATTGAAGATTGATTATCATTTGTAAAATTAACTATTTTTTCAAGTTTTGTAATAAGATTATAAAGATATGTTGTCATATCAATAAATAATACTTGACGAACTGAGATTGGATTATTATTATTATTATTATTATTATTAAGATTATTATTATTATTATTGAGATTATTATTATTATTAGTAGTAGTATCACTATTACCATTACTATTATTATATTCATTGGTTGTAATATTCGATAATTTTGATAATCTTAAAAATAAACGATTCGCTTCTACAATAATTTCATAAATATTAGTTATATCAATAATTGATAATGATCCAACTTTTAAATCATTAACAATACTTTCAATCGCATCTTTTAATCTTAGAAAAGTAAGTAAACAATCGCTCATTTCTATAAAATAATTATCATATTCTGTATTATTATTATTATTATTATTTGATTTGATTTCTTGATTTGTTAATTCTAATAATTCTAATAATAATGATGATGTTACTGATGAATATAACATATATGATGGAGCAACTTCACATAATATTACATTAGCATCATAATAATTATTTGATAAATGATAATAAGCAATTGCTTTTACATAATTTCGTTCATAATAACATTTTTGTGCAGTTGCAGCATGTATCATTGACACTGGAATATGAAGAAAATTAGCTAAGAATATTTCATTACTAATATTATTATAATTATTACTATTATTTGATAATTCATTTTCCCAATCAACTTGTCCTCCAAATCGAGATATAATTTCTTTACATAAATCATTTCGAATATTATTATCTTCGATTTGTAAACATATAAATATAGCCCATTTCCAACGATTTAATGAGATTAATTGAAATATTATACTTTGCCGAATAATCATTGCTGATATCTTTACATTATTATTATTATTATTATTGTTATTATTATTATACTCATTTTTATCATATTTCTTATTTAATTCCAAACATTCTAATAAATTTAATAATAAATAAGATGATCTGAAATCTAAATCATCTCTTGTGTATCCTTGTGGTGATAGTGATGATTGTAATTGAGATGTATAAAGTTTATAATCATAACAAGTCATCGAATGGTTTATATCAATTGTAACATTTGGATTGACTTCAAATAATAAACATAATAAATCAAAAATACCATTTTTTGTTTGAGGATAAGACATATTCATTCCTAAATAATATAAATCATCTTCATATGGTGATATTGGATTATCTGATTTCTTATCGTATAACGATAGACAGTAGCTTTCAATAGCTAATGATAATTTACTGATAGTTTCTATTGGATGAATTGGTGTATGATACCAAAAGAATATTCCAATCGCTCGAATCCAACCTATCATAATAATGAGAGAAATTAATTATTTATATTTTGTGATAAAAAAATGATAGAAAATGATAAGAATCTATTATAAATAATATAGAATATTTAATAATTATAATGTGTAACAATAGTGTTTACCTAACGATAATAATATGCCTTCATCAATCCCACTGCCACTAACAAGTTTATAAATATTTAATAATTCAAAAGGAATCATTTGATCTGCTTTAGAATATTCCCATAATTCTAATTGTTGTCTTAATAACAATTGAATCTCATTGTCACCATCTGCTTGAATGAGGACTGTTGCTAATCGAAATAATCCAGCATTTTCAGCAACAGTAACTGCTTGTTCAATTTGATGACATGTTAATAATTCAAAAATACGATTATAAGTTTCAGCTGATTGTCCATATCGACCATCATCCACCTCAGAATGCATTGAAACTAAAAATAAATATATTAACAAGTTAATAAATCATATTATAATCATATTAATAATAATAACAAAATATAAAATATTAAAAATATAATTAATATATTATGACTGAGTTAATAGAACAGTTCACTCCACTAGGAACTATTATAGCTAACCGAAGCCTTATTATAGGGCTCCCCTACGACAAAAAAACCAACACAGTTTGAAAGGTTTCCGAATATATATTATTGTTATTATATTATTATTAAGTATCATAAAGTATATTACCTTGTGATTTCGCTACTGATTCAATCCATTCCGATATTGCAACTCTTCTTCTTTCCCATAATTCTATTGGATAAGTACTTCTCTCTTCTTTCATTGGTACAATATCGAATTCATACAATTGATTTAAAGGTTTATTATGATCAAATTGATATTTTTCTTGACCAAATGAAGCATTAATTAATTCAATCGCTTTCAATACATTCCAATCAGGATGTTCACTTGATAAGTTACGATATTCAAAACTTGTCAAAATTTCTTTTGCTAATTTTAAAAATGGGATATATTCATTCAAATCAGATGGAGTCAATTGTCCATCAATATCTACATTATGATTTATAGCACTTGGTAATCTCCAATACGGTGGGTTATTATGTGCTGCTAATGGATGTGATTTGAATGGCAAAGAAGAAGAATGGTTAATAGGGAATTCTTTGAAAGAATTTTTTAAAATCGCATGTAAAGAAAGTTCCAAATGAGAAATAACTTCATTTTGAACTTTATTCATATCATTTCGACTAACTTTTTGTTTCAACCATCCAATAGTATCCACTCGTTCAACTGACACTCGTTGATGAGATCCAAAATTTGAGTCATTTTTACCGAAAATGAGACGACCAGAATGAACCAATCGACCATCAGCTGACCAACCTACACGGAATGACCGACCCATACTTAGAGAAAAGTTTCTTACTCCACGTTGTGTTGCAGCTATGGATGAGACATTATTTGACACATTAACTTTTGTATAACTAAGATTTTGATTAAGTAAACCAGTTTGTTTTGCTATTTTTTGTTTCACTTCCATTAATATTTTCATACAAGGGGATGTTGTTGTAGAATGAAAAGAATGGTGAGTTTTCATATCGAATACTTGAGTCATAACTTCTTTCGATATAATATTATCTAGATGCGGCTTAGCTCCATATCGTGTATCCCTAGTGTCACTTTGATTCATAGAGATAAATGGCATTGGTGAAATATTATTTTCACTCAATTTTCGTCTCATAATTGGAGGAGTATTATTAGAAGATTTATACTCAAAGTCGCCTGGTTGTGAATTGAAAATTTGATTATCATAACTATTATTTGATTGTATTTGATAACTTTGATTTTCTTCAAATAAATTATTGATACGATAATTATTTGAGCGAAGCGCAGTTTCTTGACTGACTAAACTACTATTCCCATTATTAGAGCCACCTTTCGATAACATCATCCGTAATCGTTGAATACTTTCCGATTGATTAAATTTAACTTGTTTCGTTTCATCCATCGAATCATCCATACGGTCAGAATCTGAATGTTGACTATTTTTATCATGCATAACTTTATTGATTTGAGTGTCATTTGATTGTTTCATTTCAGTAGAAACTTCAAGTTCCTCATCATCATCTTCATCATCTAATCCATAACGAGAGAAATGTTTCACAATAAATGTCCATTTACCGTTTTCGAGATCATATTCAATAAAATCAGCATCTTTTTTCTCGCAAAATTGCTGTAGTTTCTTAGCATATTGTTGTTGAATGGTAAGCGATGCACCTTGCTTAGGAAATATATTGTATAAAGTCACTTTGGCAGGTTTATTCAATCCATATCCAACTTCAGGTTCTTGTACATTTTCATACACGGCCACTTCTTTATTATCAATCACTACTATTTTGTCCAAATCTAAGCCACGAACATCAGTTAAACCTTCCCATTCAATGGTACCAACATTTGGCCTGAACACTGCAAAATCACGAACACTGGATAATTCTTCATCAGTCATGGATTGTAGCACAGAAATATCTGGACATGCAAAATAACCAACTTTTGTTAAAACTGGGGCATTCAGTGAAGGTAATTCATTTTTATCTTTATCACCATTTTCTTTATATTCTTTTGTGAAGTTTAAATCATCATCATTATTATTTTTATGATTTGATAATTTAACTTTTGGTTGTGGAGTTTGTTGAAAGTTAATGATACGTGGAGTTGTTGTTTCATTTCCACCCATTGGAGTATCATTAATATCATTCATATTAGATTTAGATTGTGGTGGAACATATGGAGTGTTCACTGTAGAGCCAGGAGTCAATCCAGTCGCTTCGCCGAAGGTTTTTTCATGATTAACAGAGGATTGTCTGCTTAAATTAAAGTCATTATCTTTGCGCATTGGTGTGGTAGTAGACGTGGTTATTGATGGGTTTGGTCTACTATAAAAGGATGGTGGTGGAGGCAAATCAGCAGTTGGATCATTAATCGGTGTATTTGCACTTGAAATAACTAACTTTTTTACATTGCTCCACATATGACTGTTTTCTGGTGTAACAGATGGTGTACCAATATTCATCCGCTCTCTACCCTCATTTAGAGCAGAAGGCGTCCCTACTGACATCATCAACAATCTATTTGCAGACTTAACTGCCGCAGGAGATTGTGTTGTCCTCCATCCTCTAGGTACGATCTTAGCTGTTGAACGAAATGAACTTCCACTGGTAGTTAAAGAGCTCTTGGCACCTGTCAAACCAGCGAAGAGATGTGGTGTAGATTTTGGTAATTCTGAATTTGTTGGTTGATCTTTAGGAGTATTGGAGGTTGAAATATCTTCTGATTTTTTCAACAAGTAATCCAATGTCTGTCCAATATCCTTCACAGGTTGCTGCTGAATCGTATTTGCCGTAGCTGCTCCTAGCATAAACTGATTATTTTGTTGATTCATGCCAAATGTATTATTGCTCATACCCAAATTAAATGGTTGTTGTTGAGTAGAAGGCAAGCTAAACATTGAGTTATTATTGTTACTAAACATCGAATTTGAAGTAGTTGGAAATTGAACACCAGTAGTACCAGTATTCGTTCCAAACGAGGGAAAAGTTGATTGGCCCAATCCACCGAAACCACCAAATCCATTAACAGCAGTATTTGCAGTATTTGGAGATCCAAACATATTTGTAGTTGCACCAGTAGTTGCTGTTCCAAATCCTTTACTTGCATTTAAGTTTCCGAAACTAAATCCTGTGGTTTGTGGCATTGTGGTTGCATTTGTAGCTCCAAAAGAAAACCCGGTGCTAGGGGTAGTTGCAGTTGGGAAAGTGCTACCAAAAGTATTCGTTTTTTGACCAAGGGTATTATTGTTACCAAAAGAAAAACCAGCATTATTATTAGTTGCACCGAAATTAAATCCAGTGTTAGCAGCCTGCTGTTGCTGTTGCGATGGCGAACCAAAGGTAGGAAATCCGGTGGTCGGGGCGTTATTAGTTGGGTTTAGACCAAATGACATTCCAGTGTTTGCAGCAGGAATTGATCCAAATAATCCTGTTGCAGGTTTATTCATTCCAAAACCAGTATTGCCTAATGTACCATTGGCAGTATTACCGAATGCATTTGTTGCACCAAAAGCAGCATTTGGCTGCTGAGTACCAAACGAAAAGCCAGTTGTTGCAGCAGGGGCTGCAGTTGCACCAAATGCATTATTAACCGTTCCATTTCCACCGAATAAATTTGCTGTTGGTTGAGAAATACCAAAATTATTGCTAATATTTCCAAACATTCCTCCAGTATTGCCAAATCCAGTGGTTGGTGCTGAGTTAAATGCCGGTGTAGCATTTGGCACTGATCCGAACATCGGCTTTCCAAATCCACCCATGCCTGCTCCTACAGTAGAAATTTAATCGTTAAACAGTTAACAAGGTAATAAGGGAAGAATAAATATGTACCCATTGCTGCTCCACCATTTTTATTTCCTTTACCATAATCCTCAAAACGTAATTCTTCGAAAGTTTTCCCAGCGTAAGCATCAAGTGCTGTTATTGCTTGAAGATGGAGCTCCAGCTTCACAGTTGCACCATTTTTATTTGAATTTTCAGTCAACTAAAAACCAATTATTTTAAATATGATAGATATAAAGAAGTGTGAGTTCAACGATTATAAATTTGATTGAAATAAAGAAGATCATACCAATGATGGAGCGAATGGAGGATTTCCAGTACCAACAGAGCTTTGCTGATTGTTTCCACCAAACGAAAAAGTGTTTGCCTGTTGAGCACCAAATAACGGTGTAGCAGTATTCTAGAAAAAATAACGGTTGTGTTTTCACTAATATGTTCATATAAGAAATTTAATACGCTTTTTAATACCTGTTGTCCAAGGGTGAAACCGCCTCCTGCATTGTTTGTTCCAAATCCTCCCATTGTATTACCAAAGGCATTTGTAGTAGTATTGTTATTAGCAAACAAAGGCGAGGTTGTACCAGCTGTTTTGAATGAATTAAACGCTCCAGTATTTCCAACAAGACCACCACCTATTCCTCCGCCCAAACCAAATCCTTGATTAGGAGAGTTGATTTTCGCTGTAGTATTCCATCCAGTACCACCTCCCAATCCAGATAAGTTATTTGATATCGTAGAAGTTGTTGCAAACCCTGGTTTATTAAGTCCAGCTCCCATGGTATTGGCCATTCCAAAAACATTGTTTGTTTGAGGTTGTCCAAAAGTAGGTACAGCTATCAAAGAAATACAAAATACAACACTCAATCATATAACTGATACTCACGGGTGAATAAGCATGTCAAATTCTACCTGTTTGTCCTAATCCAAACGTATTGCCGGTTGTTGCTGCTGTTCCAAACACTGCAGGTTTGTTCAGTCCAGCACCTAAATTAAATCCACCAGTTGCTCCAGTGCCAAAATTTGTCTATTATATATTGTCAAAAATTAAGTTTGATCGATTAATCAAGATTCACGAGAATTAACTGACCTTGAAGCCTGTATTGTTGTTGTTTCCAAAAGTATTGAACATTTTCAAATTCTTACGCAGTCAGAATATATATGCAATATTTCTGCAATTTAAGAAAAAGACACCACTATGTATGTGAAGATTTAATCTTTACACGTCACCCGTTTGCAAGTGCATCTCATTTAATATTGCGATTGATACTATAATCAAAAAAGTCAATACCAATACGCCAATACGGTACACAACACACAACAATATTATAATAAAAAAAAAAAGGAAAATGAGGAAAATATCTGCTGCTAATAAGAAGATGCTAAAAATAAGTAATAAGTAATAATAAGATTCCAGGGATTGTAATAAGTTGTAAGTTACAGTATATATTGAGAATTATTTTAATTATTTATTATTATAAAAAGTAACAATATATTTCCCCTAGATTGTAAATTGTAATGAAGTAATTTATCCTCATGCTGATTCAAATATTATTCACAATAATGTATATTTTTCCTCCACTATCAAATGCTGCTTATACAGATTTGCAATCATTTCGATCCGATGTTAGTTTACTACAGGAGGAAGCGTTTGATTCGTTATCTGAATATCTTGCAAATCAATTCCATATTTCATGTAGAGATTCAGCAATTCCAACCCAACTAAATAAAGGATTTTGTAAATTTGTCGATTGGAATTCTGCACGTTTATTTGTAAAGAATGAAAGCACAACAATTGGCAACAAAATTGGCTACGATAAGCAAGATGCATTAGCAAAATACACTTATGATTATTTTGTGGAGAACAAACATGTGTCCAGCGATTGTAGACAAGGGCTAAAAAGACTTATTTGCATTGAAATATTTCCTGAATGTCCTTTATCAGGTCTAACGTACTCTAGTCCTTCTCATTTAAAAACTTGTAGATTACAATGCGAACAAGCTGCTTATCTATGTCAGCAGTATAATATTAAAGGATTAAATTATGATACTTGCCAATCTACTTATCCAACAAGTGGATGTGCAATGTATATTCCACCATTTTCATTTGCTCTTCCACCTCAACAAGTAAGAATGACTATATAATACAATTTCATTTCATTCATTTATTACTTAAATTTAACAAAATATTACTATATTTTCAATAGGGACCATATAATATATTTCCATATTTATACACCTTTTTGCTGTTGCTTTGGATAATTGGATTAGGCTTTTGGTTGTTTCTTGTATTTCGTACTCGCGTTAATCCAAGGTTCGACCATAATTACATCTTTCTCAGTTTTATTCCATTTCTAAAAATAGTAGTTCTGGGATCTTGTTGTGCTTTATGGATTCAATGTATTCAACATGGAAATATTTGTCCTTCATTTCTTACATTAGTGGTTATTAAATTACAGCAGATATATGAATCAGGTTATTATGATATTAAATAATTTGTGAATTATATTTTATTTTTACTTTTTAATCATATAAATATATATTTAATTAGGCCAATTAATGTTTTTTCTTTGGACTAGTTCTGGATTTAATGTAACTAAAATATATCACATGGTTTTCGAAGATGCTATAGAATTAAGAAATGATGTTCTTTTAGTATTTTCATTCTATGTTATTTCTGTTGTGTCACTTGGCATTAATCCTGCTGGTCCCCCAAACATGTTTGGTGTTCCTTGGCTTGGCTGGTGTTTGCTTATTTTCATGTATTTATTATTATATTGGACAATCATAGCAACTACATTGAGAGAATTGGCTGATATGTATTCACAGTATTTGAAACTATCACAACGATCCAATCCACAGGTTGTTGATGTGATCAAATATAAATATGGACTATATAAAACATTACTAATGTTATTTCTACTCTCAATGATTGTGGACACATTATGTAATTATCTTTTTGCTATAAATTATCCTTATATTTTCACTCTTTTGTTATATGAATTAACTCAAATATTCATTTATTGTTGGATTGCATATTTAATTCAACCAACTCAACGATCACCATTCTATTATATGATTCCAATAAGCACAACAAATGGAGACTTCTCGGCCCTTCATGGTGGAGCGAGGTATATATTTGATTTACTTAAATTAATTGTTATTATAACATGATTATATTATATTTTTGATTAGAGTAGTTCAACTCATAGAACTGTATGATAAACAAAACAGTTCTAATGGTACGACTAATCAAGATTCTGATCAATATCCTTTATTATCATCAAATAATAATCCTGATGAAGAAGTTGTTTTGTCTGCTTCATGGGTATCAACACAATCCGCAGATACTGAAGCTATGTGGCATTCTTCATATGATATACTTCCTGACAGAGTTGCTGCTAGCGATCAAATCCAACTAATTGCAGTACGTGATCCTACCAATGACCTTGCTGTAGGTGTAAGAAAAGTTGATGTCATAGAGCATACCAGAAGAAACAACACCAACATATCAGATTGGTATAGTTATATCCCATCATTTCTGACTCCAGTTAGGAGAACTGCTCCTGTTCAACCTTTACCATGATGCAGAAAGACGATTTAAATTGTCTTTTTCTATTTGATTATTTAGAAGAGATGATATGAAGAGCATCGCTTTCGTAGGTATAGTATGTCTAATGATCATTTTTATATCTCACTTCCATTGACCTTTTTTGCTGTAATTATAGTCTCCATGGTTTGTTTGCTTCGAACATAATTTGAGATAATCCAATCAATTCAATGCGATAGAAATTAGTTTTGAGTAGTGCTAAACTTTCATTTCAATATTCATGTTAATCCAAATATGAATTTGATGGTTTGATATGATTTCATGTTCATATTACAGCATGGATTACTAATTGAAGTTACTAAGTTGCAAGACCTCAGTGAGAAAATGTAGAAAAAAGAAGATGGGTAAGAAGAATGGAATCCATTTAATTTTAATTTTAAATAATAAAAGTATGGTAAATGGAAAATTAAATAATTATTTATGTTAGATACTAAGCATAATCCAAAATATTATGGACGGGAATATTTCAGATATATGAAATAGATCCCATTTATCGGATAATTATTGTTTCTTGTGATAAAAATATTGAAAAGGATATAAATATATTAGTATTTTTATGGAAATTAATATGTATGTTAAATACTCCCTAAGTTTATCCATATCATGAAATAACACTTTCTTTTTTTTCTTAATGAATGACTGAGCCCGAAGTAGACAATTTATTACGATGTATATTCTGTTAATTCGTTAAATTAAAACTTATGCTAAGTACCGAAAAATATATACGGTATAATAATAGTAAAGGGCGAATGAATTGAATAACAAATAACGTTTTTCAGTATATATAATAATTAAACGTGATATAATATTATTCTGGAATTTATTACGTTATTATTTTATTACACTGCAATATAATAAACTGTAAAATTAATCTCGGTGCCAGACGACGTTGTGTAACAACCTATTCGATTTTCTGATGTTTATTTAAATTAATTCGATCAAAAATATCACGGAAAAGAGATCGGTTGAACTATTCGTAAGTAGGTAGTTGTTAGTTTTTAAGTATTATATGTATGTATATTATCTTATACATTATATATAATATCACTTCCTATGAAAAATATATTTGTTACTTCTTCTTATATTATTAAAATATTAAAATCTTAATTTATTTTTTACTAAACTCTTTAATTAATTTTAACAATATTTTTGTTCAATCTAGTTTATAGATAAAATTGTAATAATAAAGATTTTATTTTTGGTGATTTACAATATTCATCAAAGCCACTAGTTTCTCAACGGATTTTAAGGTATGTAGTCGTTAAGACCATTATATTTAATTTTACCTATAACATAAACTTAATTTATATATTCATTTCATTTTCATTCATTTTATTATATATTATATTTACTCATTAAATGTAATTATCATATAGGTTCAATTATGTCTCCTTAAGCTATTGTGTCTGGTTGTAAGACTGCTTCAAAATTTTAATTCAGATGAAAATTTGAACAATGAAACGGTTGATTGGGTTTATTGCCATTCAAGAATATGCTATGTATTATTATTAATAATATAGATAGATATTATGGCTTTAAATGATATTTATTCTAAATGTTTTCTGGATTTGTATACATATGTTGTAGGTAGAGTTTTCTTTTTCTTCAGTGAAATTAAGGGCTTTAAGAAGAAGAAAGATTTTTTCACAATGGTGATAGACCAAGAGATTGTTTCGGCAAAAGATTTTCAAAGATCATAAGAAATTTAATTTCGATAAATATTATGTGTATGAAGACGAAGTCGTTTGGATAAAAGGTTTAGTTAATGTTAACAAGTTATAATATAATTGTGACATAGAATACGATCGCTACAAGTTGGCGTTACGTCATAGGACCACCCACGGAGGAAATCTTCAGGAGACACCCTATATATTCCGGAGTCGGTACAATACCGTACAATATCGAAGAATGATCATATCAAAAATTTTCTAGATCATGGAAATTTGAAAGTGTTGCTATCTCCGATGTTACCTTCTTCATTATCTTCTGAAAAAAGTAATAGTTTTCTAGTATGTTACTTTTTCTATAAATGATTTTATAATTATAATGTAGGTTTATTTTTACTTATTTTTAAATCCAGTTGAATATTAAAGCAGTTGCGTGCTGTTGTTAATGTGATTATTATTAGCTATTAGTGTTTGCTACTTCTTATCATCAACAATATTACTAAATACGATTCTATTGTGCTATGTGTTATACAAGGATATGGTTTGAGTGTTAAAATACTATAAATAATTCTTTATTACAATGATAAATATACCATACTGACAAAAAGTTGTATTTTTATTAAGGTGATGATATAATTCGAGAAATTATGGAAAAAAGAAATATTACGTACCGCGAAGTTGTGAAATTACTTACCCATTAATATCGAATTCACGAAGATAAAAAGATGCAAATAGGTTGAATAGTTTGTGTAGTCAGGAATATATTTGGGGAGGGTTACTGTATTAAACCCTCAAATTCTCTATATCCTAATAATTTTGAATATTACGATACTGAATATTTAATTTTCCCAAAGTTAGTTCAACAATATCCAAGATGGGCTCTGTATTTTTTTATTCGATATCTTGTAAAAGAGGCTATTTTTGCGATCGAAAATTCATAAATATATCATATTATAAGAGAAGATGTAATAGCAAATAAATAAATATAATATAATGGATCCTTGGATAATAGTAGTTTGTACCCCACCGGTAACTTTACGCCCTGCTGGAGGATTTTTATATTTTTTTAGCCGCCATAAATAATTATAGTGGGTGCCTCCGTTCATACCCCTATTCCCCTAAATACCCATATACCTAAGTTTTGGGTGCAAAATATTTTTGGTGTCCCCTAAATATTTACACAAAAAAGGGGTATACTGTATACTATATATATTTAAAATTCGCATTTTTAAAAATATCTTAAGACTGAATTGTTTTGTCATCTTCCTTTAAAGAAAGCTTAAAAAGTGCGCAAATATAATATATTTAATATTTTTAAAATATCGGTAAAATCAGTATCGCATTCATGAGAGATCTTAAATGGGTAAGAAATCTGCTTTTAATGACTTCAAGAAATATTGATTAATAAAAGTAACTTGCGTAATTTTAGAAAGCGATCGAGGAAGACGAGATATCGAACATAACTTCAAGAATAACGTTTACTGATGGTATTCCTTGGGTTCCAAACGGAGATATTTGTCGTTGGCTTCATACAACATTTCCTTGGGAGTCGAATCCTATTTCTGCATATCAACATGATCCATCTCGTTACAATCAAGGAAACAGTATATCATCAACTTTACACGGTCATTCCACACAAAACCCTCAACGAAATAAAATTGATTTACGAAAACCTTATTCAAATGAGTCCACGAGCTTAGATGATCTTGTACATTTAAATAAAGTTGATGAAAGTTTGGAGTTGTTGCGAGAAAATATCTTCAAACTGTTCGAAGAATCAATCAATACTTCGAAAAGCCAATGGCTTCAGACCAATATCAAGAATATTCTTTCTAAGGTAAGATAATTTTTGAAATATTTATGTATTTGAAATATTCATCTGCTTGGCTATGATTATCATATATATGATTGTCGATAGTGTTTACATGGCTCTCGCAGTAAGAATCTAGAAGATCTGCAGGAAGTGGCTATCTGTTTCTTGGCCATTGAGCGTCTCTATGGTGTAAACAGACATTCTGTTAGTCAATGCGGATTATTAAAATCCTGGTGTGACGATTCTGGTCTGAATTTGAATGATATTTTGGAAAACTCCAAAATTATCTTGCAGAATCGAATAAAAGAAATAGTTCATACAAAAAAAACAAAATCTGTAACAGAAAAAGAGTATTCTGTTCTGTTAGAGATTGGTTGGAAGCAATTGGTACGATTGATGGAGAAAGTAAATGCAGTTAATGAAATTGATTTGGACTTATTGCGAGAAAATATCTTAGAGCTTACTGAGATTGAATCAAAATCAATCAATACATCGAAAAGCAAACGGCTTCAGATCCATATCAAGGATATTATTATGATGGTAGGATAAATTTTTAATAAACTCACTCATTTTTGTGGCTATTTCTTGATTATCATATGATTGTTGATAGTACTTACATGGCTCTCGCAGTAAGAGTCTTGAAGACCTACAAGAAATAGCTATCTGTTTCTTAGCCATTGAGTGGCTCTATAGTAAAAACAAATATCGTAGATCGCCTGCTACTCAATTCGGGTTATTTAAATCATGGGCAACAAAGTACAAATACGTGTATCACTATCACTCTTATCATTATTTTGAGGATATGTGGAAGAAATCCAAAATTATCTTGCAGAATCGAATAAAAGAAATAGTTGATACAGGAAACTCAAAATCTGTAGCAGAAGAAAAAGAGTGTTCAGTTCTACTAGAGATTGGTTGGAAGCAATTGCTACGATGGATGGAAGAAGATATTGCCAAGGAGAAGATTGATCGAAAGGGAAAAAACGATTCAATTCCAGTGTGGATTCCCTTATCAAGAGAGCATTTGATCCAAGGGCAACGATTGCATGAACATTCGGAATCGAAAACATCGCTCATGAATCTTCCTATTGAAATGAAAGCATTTCGATTGTTATTGGAAGCACCTCGAGCAATCACTATTGAGGAAAGAAAACAAAGAAGTTACAACGATCCAACGATGCTGTCTGATCTTGAAGCAATAATTGAAAGTTTTACTGGACCAAACAAAGATGAGGAATATGGTTCAAACAATGAAACATACGGATCACCACTACTCTCTTCCTTGATTGAAGAAGATAAAGTATCTTTTCTTTCCTTAATGCAAAATTTAGCTTCCGCATTATCACAAAATAAATTAAACGATGTAGTTGTTCATCATGAAAAGTCAACAGTATTATTGTTTGGTAGTCAGGTTTGTTGTGCAAATAGAAATGAGGAAATAGCAGCCAATTTTGATTGCACTGTTGATCAAGTGACAGAGTATGCAACTGAACGAATTCCACCAGATGTAGTTCACACAGGAATCAAATACTGGGTTGCTTTAACAGAATATGCCAATAATATTAGAACAGAATGTGTGTGGGTTCTCCATGAATTGATTGGTCGCACTTGGAGTAGTTACTATCAGAACGAATGCTGTCAAGACTGGTCATTATTCACCAGATATATCATCAAATATTTACGCAAAGTTGCTCAAAATAGTTTTAATTTTCCTACTGCCGATACTGATATTTTAGGTGCTTTACTCCCTTGGTGCAATTCGGTGATACACCTGTCATCTAATTCTATTGAACTAGTGGATATTGAGAAATTTGCAGCAAATGATGATGTTGAAATTCTTCGAGCGTTGTCTGTGTTATTGCAGTTTCAATCATTAGGTATCAAGTTTCATAATGGTCCAGTTCCAAAGAGTCTATTCTCTGCAAATCCTTTGCAATATCCACTTGCATCAAAGGCAATGGAGGATCATCCAAGTGGTCCTTTTGGTTCCGATAATTTGGTATTTGGTCCAATCACTTTTAACAAACAACGAATCTTAAAGTTAGCAAAGAAAGCCTATTTGATTAATCATAAGTCTTATCGTGAAGAACTGAAAACAAAACGATCTGAATCAATTCGTTTATTTACTGTGGAGACAGCACCTTCATTATTTTGTTCTTTTATTGATAATCATAATCGCTGGTCCGATAAATTTCAGCAGTTATTAGGGATTGGTGCAGAAAATCATTTGGCCGCATATGCAAGTCTAGATATCTTTGTTTCAAAGCTGAATGAACAAATCAAACGACAACATCCAACTAAAGATATACCATGGGCTACAGTGGTTTTACCTGATAAAAATACAGACAATAAACAAGCACAAGAAGGGGAATTTCAGTGGAAATCTTTGTTACTTCCGAAGCGTCGACCTGTTAATCCCAGAGTATGGAAACAATTCTTTGTTGCTCATGCGATAAATGTTCGGAAAATGCAAGCACTTCTTGATGATCCTATCTTAGCAGTCACATCCAAACAGAAAATTTCGTTAACAAAGTTGGAGAGATTTAAATTGGTGGATGGTGATCAATTGTTGAATTTTTTATTAGAATGGAAGAAAGAATTAATTTGCCAAGTGCAGCAAGTCTGGAAAGAATGTTGGCGATCGTTAATAGAGGGAGATCTGCACAATTTATATTATGGCGATACATTCGAATCCAACCCAATATTAGTGACCGCAAAATGGACTTCTATCATGGAAGAATTTTGGACTCTAATGAGATCTTCTTCTTCTTCTGGACAACTTCATCAATCTTGGACATCTAATTTGGAAGCTACGGACAATTTCGCGAAGAAACCTTCCATTGCATCTGGTTTACAATACGTATTCTCGCAAATGGATAAAATGCAAAAAGTATGGTTTACACCTTGTGAACAATGCACATTTGAATTTGATATGGAGAAAATGAAAGTGTCGTTGAAAGTTTCTCGCTTTTCCAAAACCATGAGCAAAGACATTCGAGTTCCCACATATATTCAAAAATGGATATCATCTGAAGAATCAAAAATAATTTTCTCCATGAAATATAATGAAAATAAAGATACAGATCCTAAGCTCAAAACTATATATTCGTCATTGAAGAATCAACTTTATCCATTTGAAAAGCGTTGGGTGTGGCATCGTGATCCTTGGCGAAGAGTCTCGTATGAGACAGTTATAGGAGATCTTCCAAATAAAAGGAAAGTTCCAATGCAATTAGAGCTAAAGAATTTATTACCAATAAGCATTAAGAACAGTAACTATCTTGGCAATCATCTTCCAATGGACCTCGTTGTTAAGTTACTTGTCATCTTTCAAAGTAAATACGCTAGTACAAAACGATTGCTTCCGTTGAAGAAGCGGATTTGGAAGCGTTATCCTGATTACTTTAATGATCTACTTGTCGTAGAAGATGAATTTGATTATGCCGCTCATGCGATCAAGGAATCTGATATGAAGACGTTAAATACAATATTCAGTAACACTCAAAAATTATTAGTAGAAGAAGTGAGTTTTGATCAAACTTTGCTGGACATAGCTCTAATGCACAAAACGAATATTTCTATAGTAGAATTTATGATTAGTAAAGGAGCTTCCTTGACTAATGTTGATCGGTTCGGACGAACTCCATTGATTCACGCTCTTCGCTATGCTACCGATGAAGTGGTTCAATTTATTGTAGATCAGCCTACCGTCTCGTTTCTCGCCGATTCTTCTGGATTGACACCGTTGCATTGGTTGTTTCGCCGTCTTGCACATGAAGAAAATCATACTTTGATCGATTATTTTTTGTCTTTAAAATCCAACATATTTGATTTGTTTCAGAAAAATAATGCTCAACGTGATGTCATTCTTGATTTTTTCTACTTTAAATACGTTGAATCCAAAATTTTCTCTCCAAGTTGGTCGTATGATATCGATATTTTGAAGTTTTTTTACAAACAGTTACTCGCAAGAATGAAATCCGTTGTGCCTTCCTTTGAATCTGCACAAATGGATGCAGCAGTTGATGTGGAAACTATTACATCAAGATTGGGATTGACATCTGTTAGTCGCGAGTGGTGTGATGCTGTACTCAATCTTTGCCGCTCGGTGGATACTTCTCTTTATACTACTGACATTGTAAGTAGTGCTGGGAATATCAGGATCAATGGTTCTGTTAGTTTGGGGAATTTCGGAGTATTAATATTCATGATTGAATATCTATTGAAGAATTGCACCAAGCTGGTATCATATACGTGTAATAGAGAAGACAATTTAATTTTCATTTGCACGTTATTGCCTATTCTCGTGAAAGCTAACAAATTAATTGATTTGGCGATTCCGAACAACATCGATGACAACACCATTGAACCCATTGTCAGAGATGTTGCATCTTGTACGATTTTGCGATCATTGAAACTCAACAGTTTTCAGCTCACGGCTAAGTCAATCGTTCCAATTTGTATTATCCTGTCTTCGTTCGAATTCCTCACTTCTCTTTCTTTAGCATCGGATAGCATTTCTGATGCTGATTTTCATGGCGATAGTGAGTACTTTGATGAAGCAAGTGCAATAGCATTGGCTGACTTGATTGCTAAAAGTAAATCTTTGAAAAATTTGGAATTAACAAAATGTAAATTTGCGGAGAATTGTTTCCAGTATATTATTGAAGCAATATCCAAGAATATTTTTTTGAAATCAGTGGATGTCGATAATGTAGTGGTTACAGAATTTGATGTTACTGTTTTTATTCAGTGTTTCTCAGCTCATCCAACTATTGAAGAGCTTAATGCATCGCTAATTTATCCAAGTGTTAGAGAGGGAGTTGCTCTAGCTGCTATTGTGGAGAAAAATAAAGTCTTGACCAAATTAAAAATATTGGACAAAGAGCATCAAACCAACCTTACGAATGAAGATATTATCGATGTTTCGAAAGCTTATGCTCAAGCGTTCGCAAATAATAATTTAACCGCGCTCGAAAAATTCGAGGGAATTTCACTTGGAGAAAGCATTTGTCGAGAGATTCTTCAATTAGATGAATATTTCCGAAAAGTCAGTAATAAACAAATTCTTTCATACTTACGAGAAAGCCGAACAACAGGTGCGGTTACTGTGAAACGAGTCCGAGTCATCTTTGTCGGAAATGGTGAAACTGGTAAAACAACCTTGATTCGAAGATTGCGTGAAAATACCTTCGATGAACACGCGTTGATTATGACTGATGGTATTGATATTTCTTATTTAAAACTGGATGATCTCGAAATGACGATATTTGATTTTGCTGGTCAACCAGAATATGAACATACTCATCCCTTGTTCTTTGATGAAAAAGCAGTTTATTTATTATTACATAACCCTCGAGTTGGGGCTTTAGATCGATTAAAAATATTTTTGGAAATGATTTTAAACAGTGCCTCGAAAGCGCAGATCATATTAGTCACAGCACGGGCAGATGAAGCCAGAATGACTGATGAGGAAGTCGAAAATGTCATGTCTTGGAGTTCAAATATTAAGCATTATATTCCTATTGATTCGAAATCAAAGTACGGAATAGATGAATTGAAACAAACTATGATTGACCTCGCATTTCAGCAACCAGATACTGTGAAAACCATTCCTCGAAGCTTTGAACGTCTTCGTAATGAATTAACAAAGTTTAGTTTGACTCGTTTCCGTGTTTCTCTTGCAGAAATTCAAACATTATGTAAAGATAGATTCAAAATTCAAGGTGGATTGGTAGATCTTGCTTTGGATTTGTTTATTGCTTGGGGATATGTTTATCGACTCTCCAATGGTGATATTGTCTTGCATCCACAACAACTGGCAAATGTGATGTCAGCAGTCTTTACAAAAGTCGAAACAACAAAGAAACGAATTGGTGATGTACATGAAGGTGTATTGAGACATTCAGACAATGTCTTGGATGCAATTTGGTCAAATAAATTTCCTAATTTGGAGAAATCAATGTGGAGATGTACTGAAAAAGATCCTATTTCTCCTTTCTTAGCATTAATCTATCAATCGGGATTAGCATTCCAATTGTTTAATGATGAAGGGAAGCCGATGAAAGTACCTTTGAATTACGAAGCAGGGGTAAGATTCTGTGATATTTTGTTCTATTGATATTATACTTAAAATATTAATGAAATGTTTAGATTATGCCTGATAAAACAGCAATGGAAAGAGTTGGTATATCTTTGGTTCCTGCTTTATTGCCTCACCATCCAGCTGGTTATGAATCTTATCAACATAAACTAGAAAATGAAAATAAAAAGAAATCGACACCACCTGGATCCAGTTTATCGTATGGAGAGATCTTATGCAAGATTTTCATTCCTGCGGATTTATCCATGCATGCTACATTGATGTTGAGTTTTGTAAATGTGTTTCCAACAGCTTTCTTTGGACAATTACAAGTTCGATTACGTCGCATGGCTGTGTTAGGTGGGAATTGGAAACGAGGTTGCTGTCTTGCTTTGAAAGAAGAAAACAATGACAGAATGAAATCATCAACTGGTAAAGCAAATGAAAACAAAATGAAAAGGGTAGAAACTAATGATCACGAGGAATTAGATTCCAATGAAGTTAAAATTCAATCTATGGTGATAATTTATCAATCTTCAGACACTACATTGCATTTCTATTCTGCTGGATCAGACACATCAACTCGTTCAGCTGCTATTACAGCGATGTTGGATCTCATGGAGAAGAAGTATCCTTTCATGAAATTACCTGAAGTTAAATTAAAATATAAAGAAAGAGAATATAACCAATTTGATATCGAAGAAAATTTATTTAAAGGATTTATTGAACATAAACAAACTCATCAAAAAATCTCAATTACTAGTTTACGTGTATTTTTCCCTGAAAAATTAGCTCTACCTATAATTGAAGAAGACTCTGAAGGAACTACTTATGACGAAGAAGGAGAAGAAGAAGCTAATACTAATCATTCAATTAATATTCCACCATTACAAAGAAAAATATCACGAAATGTTTCCACCACCTTCAAGTCTTTCAATTCTTCTACAATTCGAGATCCAAAAAATAATGAATATTGGAAAGGGTGTCCACCACATATTATTAAGAAATTAGCAGAATTTGAACGTAATGTTGAACAAGCTGAATTGGATATACAACAAAATGATGAAAATGATGTAGTATACTTAAGTGATTGTTTGTTGGAATGTATTCCTTCTTTTTTAGCATTGATGGGTTTAAAAGCAAAGAAACGTGGATTATCTACATTATGGGTCATTGTGGGTGACAATAAATCACAAAAGTAAGTATATCTGTCTTATAAAATGACTTATGTGTTATCATAGATTCAATTGCTTATATAATTGTGGTGTAAATAGATTGTGTACAATACCTCTCAGCCCAACGAGATTGCAGGGAAATGATGCTTGGCATCCATTGATTGATGAAGCTCGTATTGAAGTGACTGATAACGTCAATACTGAAGAATATCGTGAATCAAAAGAAGGAAATCCATGGAGAACTTGGGTATCATATGCCGCTGCTTCCTTAGTACAAAGGACATTTAAAGTATTAGAAGTTCCTTTTGGAAAATGGTCCATTCGACCTTACATGGTTCTTACTGATGTCTATTATGAAATGAAACGTAAAGAAATGCGATTTTTCCAAGAAATAGATGGTGTTTTTCTAATGACAAAATATTCAGAATCTGTGAATCGTAAGTAATGAATCCTATTTGATGCTTTTAATCTGTGATATCATAGATACTCTCTGACTTACAGGAATGTTAATTGCTAATCAAGTCAATAAAATAACGGTACAAGTTCAAGCACAAGAATGTATGTTAGTAAAAATTATTGATCAAAATATACAAACACATGAATCTTTAGAAAGAGTTGAAAAAGCAACTTTTAAAATTAATGAACAATTGAAAATTGGATTTGCTGACATTAGTCGAGAATTGAGAGAAGTAGGTAATGAAGAAGGTTTACAAGAATTAAAAACAATATGGAATTCAAAAATGGAAGTATTAGAAACATTAATTCGTGATGGTGATACAAAAACAATTGAAAAATTAATGAAAAAATTAGAAATGTTAATGAATGCTAATCTAATAGATTTAAATCTCGATTCTTCTGAAATTATTAGACAAATACAAGAGGTGCAAAAGCAGTTAACAGAAGCTGCTCATGCTCGTGATCGTGGTGAACAACATGCACAAGAACAATTACAACAAATCTTACAAGAAATGAAAGGATTACAATTTCAATTAGATAGAGTTGAATTACAAGTACAACGTTTATTTGAACAAATGGATATGCAATTTCATAATATTCGTAATCAATTACAAACAAATTATCAAGGATTATTAGAAATACGGACATTATGGATGAAGAAAGTTGAAGAATTAGAAGTAATGTTAAGTAATATTCAATCAAATCAAAATGATCAAAATAAAATCTTAATAACAAATCAAAAAGAATTCCAATCTATATTAGAAAAACAAATTAAAAAATTTGAATTAATGATGGATGCAAAGTTATTTGATTTAGATATTGAAAATCATTCCATGAGAGATCATATACTATCTATTCAAACAGAGTTATTAGAAGCTGAAAAACTACGTCAATTAGATGCAATAGAAGGAAGTAAACGATGGAATATGGTATTTACAGAATTAAAATGTATGCAAACAAAATTAATGGAAATTGTTTATTTACAAAAAGAAACAGCTAACAATTTGAAAGAGGTATGTTGTTAGATTGTGTTAGATTTTTCAATGTAATATTATTGTTCTTGCCTCTTCTATTTATTGATATAATATGATAATATTGTATACTAATAGGGATTGAAATCAATGAAACAATTCATTGTTGATGTGAATATTCGAACTCATCCAACAACTTTTATCATCACTGCTAGTTTACCCATTATCAAGGAGGATTCGACACATTTGTCGAAAATGAAAGCTGCGCTGAGTCATATGTATGAATTATATAATGCAGTGACACATCCTCGTGATGCTGTGATCAGTCTATTAAAAGACACTTATTATGTAGCTTTGATTTGTGAAGCATGTCGATGTCCTCCTAGTGATCCTCAATTATGGTATCCTGTGACGAAACCTCGAGAAGTTGTTGGGAAGATTCTTCCATTAGCCAATGCTGGATTACAATTTGCTTCCATGGCCAATGCAGTCTCAGGATTAGGTCGAATCTTCGGGTTACCTACACCAGTATTACAAGATAAAACATTTGAAGATGCTCAATCTTTCCTCGATAAATTAGGAAAAGATTCTTTAGAGAGTTTCCCTGCTTTACAACAAGAAGTTCAGCTAATGTATGAGAGTGCTGATGGTGGGGATGGGAACAAAAATGCACAAGCGACTGCAGGTTTTTGCATTCGAGAATTCGGATTGTTTTTACATCAAGTCGATCCAAAGAAAACTTGGGCTCGTTTGTCGCATCGTATCAATGATACCAATGGTGACTTATGTTTTGTGTGTCCGGAATGTTTGAATACAAGTTATGTGAATACATCCACTGCTAAGGTACGCTTGAGATTGTAGATAGAGTTCTCCATTATAATTGATATAATTTATTTGACTAATGTTGTTATAGGTTGGATTGAACGGTTAGTGTTGATGCTATGCTGTCACCGAGATTGATAATTTCCATCAAAATTCTTCATAATAATAGGTTGTTGTTAAAATTGTATGATCCTTATTAAGAGAAGATCATTGAACAAACCAGACGAATTATAACATTTGAAATGTTTATGTCAATTAATATCTAATTGCAAAAAGTGGATATGTTTCTTCAGAATGATTGCTGCATTACCGTTAGTGTTTCAGAAGATACATTACATGATAATAGACTTCTGGGAGCGATTGGATGAGAATAGCTATTATGACAATACAAAAATCCCAAAATTTGCTATTCTTCTGTGCCCATTAATGCGATTGAGTTTCATTAGTTCAAAAATATAACAATTAGCAGAGAAATTGATCGAGCTTATTTTCTTGTCTATAATTATTGGTCAAAGATAATATTTTTCTTGCATTGGTAACATTATTATGAAGATGTTAACCAAAATCACCTATCTATTGGATTCATCCATAATACTGCATTGATGAGAAAGATTATCCATGGAGCTAGAGTAGGAACTAATCGAATTTATTATGAAGTATTATAATGCAGAAAATATGACCTTACCACTCATAACATCATTGATGTTTATGAAGAAGAAAATCTCAGTAGATTTGTTAAATTGGGAATATAATAATAATCCTAGTCTAATTCTTTTAGAAAAATGATCCTTTAATATTACCCGTGACTTCATGTCGTCCCATGTCTCATCATGCTTAAAATATTGTTGAGATGACTCGAGTTTATATTGAGACTAACTTGATTTACTGCAAGACTTGAGTTGTAACAAAAAAAAATACTCAAGTTGGAAAATATTGAAGTTACTCAAGTTGGAACCACAGCAATTGCAAGAAACGGTAACAATCGAGTTTTTTTAATTATGGAACAATCCTTACTGTAACAAAATTGTCCAAAATCATAGAAGAATCATCGGCTACTTTACTTAATTTAATTGTTATTGCTCATAATAATCATAGTTATAAATAAATATTATTACTATTATTATAATTCTACTTCATTATTATTTATTTATATTTATTATTGCATTTCCGGATTTGGCAAAATGTTAGACATGATGATTTTGTTTTCTATTAAAATAATAGTTTAAGAACTATTATCCAAAATATTATTAAACTTAGTAATAATATATTGTTATTAAATCTAAAACCTATAAATTTATGATGAAAATAATAAAATAAAAGACACTTACCGTATGCATGTTTATAAATAATCCAGTAAATTAAAATAGTTTACATTATTGGTAGTGTGTTTCCACACCGTCAATGATTCATCATCATCTTGTTCAATAATTTTTGAGAATTTCAAAAATTAATAATAAAATTTTTAAAAATATAAATTATAGGCGTTACAATTTCACGCATTACCGGATTATAGCCTACTACTAATATAATAAAAGAATAGTAATCTCGCCGCCTGACTTATATATATCAAAGAATGGATGAATCTGACATAATAATTCATTCATTCATTCATAATCTAGTTTCAAAAACAATAAAATACACCAGCAGGGTTGTTATTACTTAACCTTTAACTTATATTACCACAGAAACAAATTATCCTACAAAATTTTGGTAATTGGTTACGTGAAATAGATGAAGAGTGAATAAGACTGTAATAGATATAATGATATAATTCAATTCGCGTCAAAAACACTTCATAAAACTTATGAATATATATTGTATATTGTATTTCCTGGATTTGCCACAATAAGACCTCACAATATATTTGCCAAATACCAAATAGTGCTTAACAATACAGTTTTATGCTATTTGTTCCAAAAATTATTTGCTTCGACCTAATAAAACTTAATTAATAAGAAGAGATGACAACTAGAAAGTCTATTCAAGATGCATTTTCACTGCAATATTTCATTCATCGTGCGAAGGTACACAGATCTTCTTTTCATGTAATGAATAAAATTTAATAATTTATGATAATTTATTAAATTATGCAGGTATTTAAATTGTATCGTAGTTTTCTTCGAGCTGCATCTCCTAAATATTTAGATATAATAAATAGTAATTATATTTTAATCCAAATAAAAGAAGATTTTCGTCGACATCGAAATATCGCTGACAAAGTTGCCATTAAAGGATTAATAGTTGAAGCAGAGCGACATTTACGAATGCTCAATGATTTGAAAAGCCAAAGTTTGTCATTGACCAAGAAACTGGATGTTGATTCAAGTCATAAATCATGGTTGCAGAGTGGAGACAAATGGGATGAAAGAGGAAGAGTTGGGACTAAATGGCCTTGGGAAAAGTAAATCAAATTTCAAACACATTCAAGTTAGCCAGGAGTATTTGTGTGACTAACTAGACATGACCTAAAAATGGGTAATTCAGTGTATTTTTAACTGATGTTTTGCCTTATGATGATCTTAGTCCATCAAAAAGATTTCAAGGTTTGATTGAAACTGAAAAATGTTTACGACTTTATGTTTCAATCAAAATTGTTCAAATATTTGCCATTTTATAATCTATTAGTGGAGCTTCATGAATTTAAAGAAGTCAATTTTCACCTAAATTGGGTGACCAACCAGAATCATAAATCTTGGGTCATATTGGATTTGCTTGGCATTAGTAAAAAACTTAATATTCATACTACATTTTATCAATTGAATAAATATTGAACATAAATTATTTAACATAATTCGTGACAAAATGAACAGATAATATTTGAATTTTTTCATGTTCTCCATGCATTAATGGTGCATCATTCTATTGGAATTCTTCTAACTATTTTATTTTATTTCAAGAAGCTCAACGTCAAAAATAAGAGTTGCACCTGGAGGAATCACTGGAGGTGAACCAGAGTCACCATATGCTAGAGAAGAAGGAACAACTAACGTAGCTTTACCACCTAACTTCATCATAGTAACACCTTCAATCCATCCACGAATCACATTTTTCAACGGAAAAGTTAGCGGATCTCCACGAAGAGTAGAACTATCGAAAACTGTACCATCAATCAAAGTTCCATGGTAATGGACTACAACAGTAGAATCTACTGAAGGCTGAGAATATAAGAAAACATTTATTAGTAAGTGTTGTGAAAATATTATTTATCATAATTCAATAATAATCGCAATTTACAATCATACAAACATATGAAAATTTGAATTTGCAAGTCAATGCTTTACCTGAGGACCACTTCCAGCCAAAACTTCCTTATATACGAGGCCACTTGATGATTCTACAGCAGTAGGATTTTCAGCTAAATATTTCGCAATGAAGTCTTTGCCTTTCTCCTTTTCTGATTCTACTGCTGATTCTGCAAAGAATACAACAAAATAAATTTAAAAATTAACAATTACTGTTACGACAAGAGCGAACCTGCACGCTTTTGTAATATAATATTAAGTATTGGTCCATATTCAGACAAAATAGCTTTATCATCGGTAATCTTCTGTTGAATAGAGTCACTGAAACCTGACACAACATGAGATAACTCTTCTTTGGATAGGATATTTTTAAGTTCTCCTCCAACTTGAAGAGCAATGTTGATGCCTGTAAAAGCAATAAATCATCATATAACAACAGTTGTGAGTAATGAGAATTTTGCACAAAGGTTTAAATGTTTAAATCTTACCAAGAGCATAAAATGCCTTGCTTTCATCAGCCTCTGGTAAGAATCCTGCACCACCTTATTTAAATGCAATCATTTTTAATATTTAAGAATCAACTGGTATTTAAAAATTGCTTTTATGTTTTTATGCCAAGTTGAAGTTACTGGATGTTGTGAAATATATTAAACACAACATGTGATGCAACAATTTATACTCAAGTTGTGGGATTCAAAGGCAGCATACATCTATGCATGCTAGTAAATGATCATTCATTCTGTAATTAATTTGCATAAGAGAAAAAATATTGTTATCACCTTTCAATGAGAGTAATCTGGTGATTGTTCCAGTGCAGCTAGCTGCATTTTTAATGCTAGCAAATGCCTTGGTACGTAAAAAAGCTAGAGTAAAAGCCATTAAGAATGTCACTAGCTGCATTGGAAAGAGATTCTAGTATGTATTTTAAGTTCTAAAGTATTTTTATTTTCATTTGTTTTAAAACGTTAAAAAATAAAATATACAAACAACGACAACAAAAGTTTTCCAAAAGGTCCATGTTCGAATAATAATAAAATTGTTACTTTTACAGTACTAATTATTTTAAAATTATTACAGCTTGTAAATAAATAAATAAATAAATACGCAACAAAGTTATTTCGCTATAAATTAATTGGGAATAAAAGGTATCGAAAATCCGGGTAACGTCCAACACTTCAACACTTCAACACTCACTTCATAGATATACTGTATAGTAGATTTACAGAAAGAAAAGTTCAACTAGACAAGTGAAACGTACTGCACATCTATACACTTTCACAATTTCATTTCTTTAAGTATTATTATGGTTGCTGCATTTCTTGTTTTTTTATGAATGATTTGCCACAAAACTGAATTAAAAGATTAATTAATGGGCATTCGACATTTTGGTCAACAAATAATCATCTACTTCATCACTTTTTTCATTGTATTATATGTTGACAGCTGGAATGTTGCAGGATTTTTTAAGGTACTGTACAATAGTTAGGTAGTTAGTTCACAAATTATAGTGGTCATTGGATTAAAATAATTTATCAATATGCATATCGTAATTCATTTTTAAGTTACTGTAGCATTATTTGACTCAGTTTTTAATTTATGTTCATTAAATAGATTGATGCTGGGAGTCGTTCAAAACTGCGAACTGACTCTTTCGGTACAGATCATATACAGCGATTCTCACGGGTAAAGCTCTCAAACGAATGTGCTAATGGTGAAATTTATGATGCCATAACGTCAAATGATGTTTCATTCATTGAAATATTTTCTAAAGTTACATCGATCACAGACTCCACAGCTAATGGACAATCTAATGGTGAAAAAATAGATATTCAGCAATTTGCTTCTATATTTCGCAATTGTGCTCCATATATTGCTATGCATCGTGGAGCAATTATGGTAATTCATATTGGTGGCCACATATTTCAAAACAAAGAATCATTTGAGGCTGTTATGGATGATATTTCTATTTTGCATCTTCTTGGAATTCAATTAGTTCTAGTTATTGGAATGCGTAAACAACTTGATGATCGTATTCATCAAGTCGGTGCAGTTCCTGCATATCATGATGGAATGCGTATAACTGATGAGATTTCAATGAAATTTTTAAAAGAAGAATCAGGATCGGCTAGGTTTGAAATCGAGTCTAGTTTAACTCGAGGGTTTAGAGGAATAGCGGGTAACAGTGGTACAAGTGTGGTTAGTGGAAATGTGTTTTATTCAGCAAAACCTCTTGGTGTACGGGATGGAATTGATTTCAAATACACTGGTAAATTGAAATTACCTGGAAAATTTATCTAATCTCAAAATATATTTTTAATAAAATTTATTTTTATTATTTTCTTCAATAATAGGTGAAGTTCGAAAAATTGAATCTGATAATATCAAAAGGAGACTCTCTGCTGGAGATATTGTTATGATAACTTCTTTGGGCTATTCTGCTTCCGGTGAAGTGTTCAATGTTCCTTCGGAAAGTTTGGCTGCTGAATGTGCAGCAAGGTTAGAAGCATCTAAAGTTATCTTTTTGACAGAAGGACAGGTACATCATATAAAATATTAATATTCTAGATATTTCATCTGTATTACATAATTTAAAACAATTTTAATACTTAAAATAATTAATTTGCAAAATTATTTGATTTCACCTTTTTTATAAAATTAGATTTTTTTATTTTTAATAATAATAATAATATAGTTTTATTAATTACGTATACCTGTCATTATTTTATAACAAAAGGGATTAGTTGACAAGCGAAGTGGAAATGTAATTCAAAATCTTCGATTATCTCAAGCAGTTGCACTGTTGCAATCACTTGGCATTAGTAAATCACATTTCAATTATGTTGAAGACAATGAATCCAAGTCGCATCTCAATAATAATATGATGAAAAGTACCGTTGCTTATGATAGTAATGGAAATTTGGAAATAGTCTCTTCTAATACTGATTATAGTTCTTTAGATACAACTCTAATTTCTAGTTACATTCGATTAATTTCAAGGTATGTAATTAATTAATTTTTTTTAATTTTTTTTATTATTGATCATGATTAAATTAATGCATATTTTTGCACGGTTTTTTATATGCTAATAGATGTGTTTATGCATTGAATGGTGGTGTTCGACGTGGACACTTAATCTCATCAAGAAAGGGTTCATTGTTAATGGAGCTTTTCACGAGAGATGGAGAAGGAATGCTGATATCGCGTGACACATACGAAGGTATTATAAAAGTATAAGCATCAATTATTAAGATTATTTGATTAAAATATAATTTAATAATTTCTCTTATAATAATTTATAATTATTGTTATATTGTTATACACTTATAATTGTTATTATAGGTATTCGCGCAGCCACTGAGTCTGATCTTAGAAGTATCATGGATATTATTAGACCATTGGAAGAAGATGGCATATTAATTCCACGTAGTAAAGAACAATTACTACAAGATTTACCTAATTTTTATGTTCTTACACGTGATCAGACTACCATAGCTTGTGGAATGTTAAAAGCTTATTCTGAATCATTCGCTGAAATATCTTGTTTGGCTGTTCATCCATCATTTCGCAGAGGTGGGCGTGGGGAGACTTTACTAGCATATTTAGAAAGAAGAGCACTTCTCGTTGGGTTAACTCATGTTTTTGTTTTAAGTACAAGAACAATGCAATGGTTCGAAGAGAGAGGGTTTGTTATAAGTAATTCTTCAATGATTCCTTCTTCACGAAAAATCAACCCTAATCGAGGATCTAAAATCTATATTAAAAAGTTAGGATCACAAAGGGATGTTGATGTGGAAGAATTGTTATGGAATATTACTTGAATTTTTATTCGTATGAAAGCATGTTTGATAATAATAATTTTTGGTTAGCTGTAAAATTATTCTTCAGATTGATTGAATTCGGATGAAGTTATTTTACGAATAGCTTTGTTTAGTATTGTTGTTATACACCGTTGACCTCATCTTCATCATGTATACATTTTAAACATTCTGCTGTATGGTGGTTCATATAATTGAATCAAAACTATCCCGATTTTAATCTACCGTCTAGTGCCATATTTTAAGGCCACCTGAAAATTACTACCGGTAAATTTTCATCAAAACCAAATACTAAAGGCCACCTCGAATTTTGATGAAAAACCATATTTAATTTAAATAACAGTTATGGCATTAGACCCATTGATATATATATATATCCCATTGATGACCCCACCCCACCCCCGCTTAAACACAAAACCAAAAACAACACAACTAAAAATATATTTTTACTATATATTAGTAGTGATATTCAATCTTGAACTATGGAGTCAGCGACTGACCTTTTAAAATATCGTGTGGATGTGCTACAGTCATCGTTTTTAGGTGATATTAATCTAACGAATGATACATCTTCTTATGAATTGGATCTTATTATGGAACATTTCCCACGTACTATTAATGATCGAATTGATGCCATGAGTGATAAATTGATTCAATTTGAAAAGGATGTACCTAATTTAAAACAATGTAATGAACTTATTGGAAAGTTAAAGCCTCATCTTGTTCAAAAAAGAATTAACATAAATAGAGCAGAAACTCTTGCAGCTGAATTAATGGCACAAAAGAAAAAATATTTCAATGCAATAAATGAGTTACTAGTTATCGAACAATTATCTCCAATTGTTTTTGGTTCACGATATTACAATGGTAAACTACTGTATTTCTGATATTTGTTCAGTACTTTATTTATATAGAGCATCAACTGTAATTTTTATAATGATAGAATGATCAATAACCACCAATTTTTATTTTTATTATTATATTAAATTATCATTATTTAAATTATTATTGCATTTTATAATTTATAATTCTATCAATATTGATTAGTGAGTCAATTCCTTCAACGTAAACTGGCTGAAATTGAAGAAATAGTGCAGAAATTAGTACAAGAAGTAGAGGAACAAACAGCTGAAATCGACAATATTTTAGAATTATACGAAAAATCTGTAAGTATCTTTATTTATTTATGTTATATGGATGCTTTATTCAATATATTCCTATTATTTGCATAAAATAATATAAAAAGTTAAAAAATATGAATAATTATGGGTGAAATAGTGAAACATACCAAAGTTAATTACTATAATATTTAATATTTTTAATTTTCTTCTATTATTAATACACTATAAATAGTCAAATATATCTGTTAATTTATTATTTTTAATAGATGATTCTATATTCTGAAATCGCTCAAAATTGGGATGAAAAGCTGACAATTCTTGAAAATAAAAAATAAAATAATTTTATTTTGATAATATAATACATTTTTGGAATGCATAGACCGGGTAACTTGTTTATGTAATGTCCAAGTTTTTTTGATGTATTTTATCGATTTTAAAATGGAAAAATAATAATTAATTTTTTTTTCTGTGTGAAATTTCTAAAGTTTATTAGGAAACTAGACTGAAAATTGAAGAAGAAACTTGAACTTATCATAATAAATGAGTGAACTGAGACACTCAATATTATAACAGATAAAATATTTATCATTAATTAAAAAATGTTACCACAAATTTGGTGAAATATTATCTTATTATCATTATTTCAGATGTGGAAGCTTCTTTGGAATTACTCTGATGTTATTATAATAAAAATAAGAAATTTAATTATAATTATATCGCATGTTGATTTAATTGGAAAAGATCATATACATCGATATGAATGATTATATAAACATTATTCCAGTATGAGGTCTATACAATAATAGCAGATCCATGACTATTATTATTGGTAATTATGATAAATCCAGTGCAACCGGTACCACTAACTACATTTCCCCGCAGTCAACCATTTTTTTCTCGCTTGACAACCCAAGAAAATAGAGTTGAGTTAAACTTTTCTCGAATAATTAATTTTAATTTTATTTCGATGTCCGGAATCAATATGTCCTGCTCATTCAGAACCCAATCTTCGATTGTGTTGATGACAACTCCTTGGTAGTTCTGGTTAAATGTTGAATAACATAAATTATTCTAGATAAGGTTAACTCAACCCCATTTTCTTGAGATGGCCACGGGGAAACACGGGAAAGATGGTTCGTAGAACCGGTTGGCCTGGACCCTCATATTTTACACTGGATTCATAGACCCTCATATTTTCCAATAATAATGATAATAATAATAGACTCATAATAGGTCTATGCAGATTATGACTCATAATATTGCAAAAAATCAGAATGAATTATATGAAAACATGATATTATTGATTAACTATTACGCAATTCATCACGTGTTTCCGATGAACAGGCAGAAGTGACTAAACGATTATTAATTTATCAATAAATGAGACGGTTTCACTGATTTAAGGAGTAGGACATGAATCAGAAAATGTCGGATCAGCAGAATGAACTACAACACAAGCATCCTTTTCCCAATCTCGTCTTCTAGAAGTTAGTTGAAAGTCATTTCCATAATGAACAACATCAAGTCTCTCCATCACACCAAGTGGTCCTAAGCCCCACCCACCGGGAGTATCAGAATAACTCGTACCAGCATGTGACATCAACCAATTCGAATTAGCTAAAATCCACCTATAATAGCAATTATAACACATAAATTAATGATGAACTTACTGTTGTAATAATAATATATTTAAAACTAATCCTCAACTCCAAATGATAACGAATAAAAATTAGTTTGACTAGTTCTCAATCGTCAATCTTTCGTGAAGGGGTTCAATTTTACTGTTTATACTCACAACCCCTGGAGTTTTTCGGAGCGAAGGAAATAATTATCATTTGTCTCTTACCATTCTACCATCGACATGTCGCCATGCAATCGTATCGCGTCTTCATCACGATCTTTATTCCGAATGTTACTTGAAGTATCCAAAGGTTCATTAGTCCAGTTAGGAGATACATGTCCAACTTCATCTTCTGTTAATCCACCCACAACTTGTCCATATTTTGAAAATCTTTTGATCGCTTCTGGTCTTAAATGATGAACATCATCCGTTGCAAAATAAATTAATAATTTTAAATTTCTACATTTTGCTACATTTGCTGCAATTATTATATTCTTCTCACCCATTTGCCAGAAATTTTCTAGTAATGATTTCCTCATTTCATTCATACCGTTTTCATTCAACATAACTGACAATGGCTCAAAGCCTAATGGTGCATTTCGAAAATGCATCGCAAATATATAGTAACCAGGTGTTCTCAAGCCAAGTGAATCATAATGAATAATACTTTCCAAGTTGATATTTGCATGTAATGGTAATAATAAACGTTCGCGAATCATAGTTAATTTATCAATCATTAATTGGGATGGTTGGGAGAATAAATGATAAAAAAACGGAACTAGTAATAAAATATCATCTAAAAATGTGTAGGAATTAGATGATGTAGCGCATTTATAGAAGGATGGTAAAGTGTCTTTAATACATTCATTTGAAACAATAGTATCTCTATCTGCACCACATATTCCAGCGACTAAGTTATTACCAGGGTAAATACTATCACTTTGATTTAAATTTAATCCATCAATCCAATTTTTAAATCGATTAGGAGGACGTCCATGCTTCTCATAATCAAAATAATTTTTTACAACATGTTGTTGAGTTGGTAAAGGTGAAGAAAGACTGTATGGAAAATGAAACATCCTATGATAAACATCGAAAGTCAATTTCAATTTTCTATTCAATACTAAAGCTATTGCAGCGGAATTATAAAATCCACGTATATTGTTTCCCCATCCAACACCACCTGTTGTTAAGTTTAATATTAACTTAATTTATATGCGCAATTATTTAATTACTTACTCACCACAGTCATGATGAACATATTTCTCGGATTCCAGGCGAGGTGATGATAATTCAAATAATGACATACTCAGACAATTCCACCTATCCATCTCAGACATCGAAATCGAAGTACAATTTCGAAGACTTTCACATGTATTTAATACTTTGTCAACATTACCAACAATAGTATCGAAAGTAATGCTTATAGATATTACTAATAAATTTAATTTCATCAAAAGCATCATTTTGTAAGATTCGCAATTGTACTAGATCTTGCGCTAAACCATATAAATTACAAGTAGCTAAATTTCAATAAATAGATAATATAAAAAAATCGAAAGTTTTGTTTTAAATGTTTTAAAGCAATGATTTAAGGAGGGTTAAAGAAAACAAGAAAACTCAAGATAGCTTGACAAAATCTGACAAACAAATTATTCTGTATCAGTTGATGAAGATAAACTGATTGGAATAGCGGAATAGCGGAGTAGCCAAATAGCGAATAATACCTCAACTTACTACAAGGTAACTCAGTGTAAAAAACTTAACCTCCTCCTGACCTTGTATTATTCCAGTACGTATTCTATATTTATAATTTATAACGTTAAAACATACGTCAAAGCCAAAATTAAATCAATAACAAAAATGGAATGAATGAATTAGTTAAGATGGATTAACGGGGCAAATTATATCAAGTAAGAAATATGAAGCAAAGTTAAATATGTAGTAGTATAGTTGTTCATTACTACATTTTATTTCCCTTCCCAAGAAATCTTCTCATTTTCCCAAAAATACAATTCAATACAAACTAGAATCCCGCAATCACTTTTAAATAAATATTATAAAGTGCCACTGAAAGAAGATGGATATTGATTTTGGTGACGAAGAAGCTATGATAAAATTGGCAATTCAAGAATCGTTAAAGAACAATATAAAAGAGAAAGATGATAATCAGATGACACCACAACAATTAGCATTTTTTACTGATCAAGATTGGAATAATTCAGCCCCAAAAATAGACGATATTGCTAGAACAAAACCAAACAGTAGTAACAGCAATAACAAAGGCATTAACTATAGTAATAAACCATCCAATGGAAATGTGAAAGTTTCTAATAATCAACCGTTTGCTTTCGACCCTTTGAGTACAATATTTGGGAAGCCACATGTTTCGTCTAAAGCTGATTTAATTTGCAATGGCTGTAAAACTACTTGCAGTATATTTCAAGGCTATATCAATGTCATGGAAAAAGTATACCATAAATCTTGTTTTAAGTGTCAAGGATGCTTTGAAATGATTGATGGATCATTTGTTGAGCATGACAATATGCCTTATCATTTTGAATGTAAAACAGAATTATTCAATCCAAAATGTAGTGTATGCAGCAATTCTATATCTGGCTCATACTATTGTCACCCTTTCATAGAATCAGAGAAATATTGTATTACACATGAAAACAGAAATTCTTGTTTTTCGTGTCGAAGAAAAGAACCACTGGAAGGAACGAAAAAGGAAAGTTTTATTGACCTACCGGATGGCAGATTTCTTTGTTTTGATTGTTCATGTAGTATCATTGTAGATTCATCTGAAGCTGTTTTAATTTATCAAGAAGTTGTTAACTTTATGGAGACTAGTTTAGGGTTTCAAATACCGGAACATATGCGTGATGTACCTGTTCTTGCAGTAGATATTCAATCATTAAACGAAAATAGAGTAAGAAATTCATCTCATGGGGAAACTATCACACGTGGATTAACTCTAAGCAGTCGTGGTGAAATTCGGCATATGCATAGTGGGTCTCTAATTTATGATGCCACGCGTGGAACATATGTTTCAAACAATGTACCATCTGTCCATAAAATCGAAGAAGTTCGCGATGTAACAGCTATACTTGTCCTTTATGGACTTCCTAGGGATCTAACAGCATCTATTATTGCACATGAAGCAATGCATGCTTGGCTAAAATTAAGTAAACACATACCATTTCATTTACCTCAGAAGTTAGAAGAAGGTTTGTGTCAAGTAGTCTCATTCAAATATCTAGAATTTGTTACTTCTCGTCGATTTAGTAATTCTTCGAATAGTTTGAGTGACAAAGAATTTGAAGCACTTCAAAAAGAAGAGTTATTATGTGCATACTACAGACAACAAATTCAGCTAGACACTTCAGAAGTTTATGGTGATGGATATAGGGATGCTAATAAATGTGTTGAAACTCTGGGTTTAGATGTTGTATTGGATTATATTAAGTCCACAACTTGCTTGCCATGTGTATAGGAAATTGCTTGTCCATTTTCACCCTTTCAATTGTATAAAATCTGTAATTGTACAGTTTATTTTCATAATAATATAAAAAAGTTAAAAAACATAAAAAACATATGTTAAAACAGTCAACAAGTGAGTGAATGTTGTATAATGAATGAATGAAAATGAATGAAGTGAGCAAATCAAATCAAGTACCTTTTTGATTTGCTCCGTTAATTTTTATTAATTCATTCATTCATTCAGTAAATTTATTAGACAATAGGAATAAACATAACATAGAACCCTCTTAAAGGTTCTACATAAGTTACTTATTGAATTATAGGTTGTGACCCTTCAGGGAATGACCTGCTGCTGCTGTATACCAATTTATTTTACGGATTTGTGCAACAGTTATCATTAAGCGTCAAAACATAGCATGAGCGCGAAACTTAATTCGAAAGGTTCTACAAAGATCGATAATATGTCGAAGATTTTCTCATCAGCAAGTGTTGATGACCGGCTTCGACAAGAAGAAAGAAAGCTAAACGATATTTTGCAGCATTTGTCATTTAATTTTGGTGATAGTAACAATATTACTGGTAATGTCTCCTCAATTGAACAATCTAATTGGTCTGCACAACCTATGGCGGATATTTTAGAATCAGATGTAAACTACAACGATTTCCACCCTAATACGATTGATGGCAAAGTTAGCGATACAGCAAATTCTAAAAACAGAACTTTCAAAAAGTTTCAACAAAAATATCAAAACTTAGAAAATCAATTTATTCAACAACAATTGCTGGATTTAAATTCACAACTAAATGAAAAAGATGAACTTATATATATGTTAAAAAATGAAAACAAATCATTAAAAGAGTCAGTCAATGAATTATCAACATGGAGAGATGCTATAAAAGCGCAAGCGAATTTAGTTCTTCAAGCTCTTAATAATACTTACATTAATAATAATAATAATAATAATAATAATAATAATCTCAATACCAAACTAACAAAAAAATTGATAAATATTTTACAGTTTCAATTAGATCGAAAATTGAATTCTGATAACAATTTCTATAATAAAAAAATTAATGATAATGGGAATTTGATTAAATCTCCATTAGTAATACAACCTTATTATTGTCAAAAGTGTTTCGATCATAGTAATCATGATAATAATTTAAACACTAATAATCAATTAAAATTATTGAATAATGATATCAAATTTATTTCAGATAATAATGAAAATATATTGGAAGGTTTATTTAATTTGTTTTCAAGTAAACAAAAACATAAAATGAAGGAATTAATGGATGATTGTAACGAATTACAAATTGAATTTAAATCATATAAATTTATTTGTGTAGAATTTTTTATGATCATATGTGTTATATTTGATCTATTGAATGCAAGGTATGCTTATTACTTAAGGAGATGATTTTATTATTATTTTCTTTTTCTGTAAATAATTATATTTTTATTCACATTATTTGATGTCAACAACAAAAATTCTTTAAAAAAACTTCTTAATTTATAAAAATAATTATTATTTATTTGTTGTTATATTATTATAGAGTTAATCTTCATATTGTTTTAGAAGTTTTTCAAAAATATTCAAAATCAAATTATGATGATTCAATCCTAAGTCATTTGTTTAGGTAAGTAATTTTCAAATATTCTAATAATAATAATAATAATAATAATAATAATAATAATAATTTCTAATTAAGATTCGTTTTTTGGTATTCAATTAAATACTTATAATATATAACAAAAGAATGAATAATGACCATCTAAATTTATAAAAAAATAAAAAATAAAGCTCAATATTAATGAAAATTTTAAAGTAATGCAATATTCAATATATTTTATTATCCTCTTTTCGGTGGCATTTCTAATAAAATCGTTTTATGAACAAAATAATGTATATGTTTTTATAATATTAAATAATAATAATTATTATTCCTCTACTTTGTCTTTTTTGGCATGTACTATATTGTCATAATATTATAACAATTCATTATTTCAATTCAAAAATAATTTCACATAATAATAAGTTTAAAACTATTATAAATGATATAAATGCTGTGGTTAATGTGTATGAGATTTAATCTAAGCTTAATCTTCTATTGATTTCCTTTCAGATTTACGTATTGTTTACATGAATAGACCAATAATAATAATAATAATAATAATAATAATAATAATAATAATAATAATAATAATATAACTATAATAATAATAAGTACTTTGTAAAATAATATATATAATAAGTATAATAATAATAACTTTTGTTCATTTTTAGATTGGATTATGATGGTTTTGTTCAATCAATTCATGCTATTTTTATATTAATATATAATCCAAAAGAAAAGATGAAGAATGAGATACATTATAATCAAGAATTTGATTTATTTATTCAAAATAAATTAAAAAGTAGAATCGAGATTATTTCTCAAGTATGATATATTTTATTATGTATTAATTTATTTATTTCATTTGAATCATTTTTAATGATAATATTCTCATTTTATAATCATTTTGTATTAACCACTTCATCTATTTCAATTGATTAAATGTTGAGGTTTTCTGTACGTATGTTACTTGTGTGTTTTCAGCTAAATAAAACTTCTGCAAAAGGGTCCCATATATCATTAAAATATTATTTACAAAAGTTTTTAGTTGTAAAAAACCGTTTTCCTATGCTGGTAATGAGAAGCATCTGTACTAAAACATCTCCACATTGGATCAATTGGAATAGAGGAACTTTATTATAAAAGCTTGTATTATATTATATACATTATAATTATTATTATAAAATTATTAGTTTTCATAATAATTATTATTTGTATAATAATGTAGAAAGAAAACAGTGGCATGTTGGATGATTTAATAGATGTGTTATGGCCAATATTTGAAGATCATGATCAAGTAAGTTACACTTTCAATCCATATCTAGTTTTTGTTATTTCAATCTATTGACCTTCATCATCATTTATTTTATATCATATTTTTAGTATATTATTATGTTTTCTTTTTTTATATTTTATAATAATAATAACAATAATAATAATCAATAATAATAATAATAATCATAATAATCATAATAATCATAATAATCTAATAATAATAACAATAATAATAATAATAATAATAATAATAATAATAATAATAACAATAATAATAATAATAATAATA